>JALPQI010027562.1:0-15320 GCA_025490895.1 Thaumatotibia leucotreta
GGTAACTTACCGTACATAAATTAATAATCTATGTATACTGGGTGACCAAAAATTTGTCGTTGCCTGTGAGGTTTTGGGACGCCCTAGGATATTTTGTTGGAAATTAATTCAAGTTACAGAACTAGTAGTACCTAGTAATAAGGTAATAATTAATAGTAGCACCTAGTACTATTTGAGGTATAATTTCAATAAATTATCTGAAACTCTTAAAAAGCCCTTAGGCGGCATATTCTGCCTCCTCAAAGCTCCCAAGCTACGGGAAAGCCCTTATTTTTTGGCCATCTGGTATTTCTATCTACAGGGCGTCCCACGCCGATGCCACATGGAGGGAAAGTTCCTTAAACATCATAGTTAGCATATTTAACTGAAAGAAGACTTCATTTTATTTTTAAAACTGAATAAAACAGCATTCGAATTTTTTGTTTTTTTTTTTTTATTGTATGGAAAAAAAAAATCTCGGAGAAAAAATACCTTAATTATTGTAAATTAAAATCTTACTGACTTTAGACATTATTTCGATTTAAAAAACAAGTTCCAACTTGTTTTCTTTTTTTTAAATTGTATGGAATTTATTTGTTTCCGACCGAATTTTTATTTGTTATATTTAGAAAAAAATAATTCTCACATTGAATCCTTTCGATTGGTATGACAAAGCTACAGGATATTTTTTACTTGCGTAGCGGGTTCGATTCCAGGGTTAACCATGAAAGTATTTAAAATGCAATTCAAATTGTGTTTTAAATCAAAACAATGTCTTCTTTCAGTAAGATGTTCATTTACATTAATTAAGGTATTTTTTCTCCGACGTCGCGATTTTTTTCCATACAATTTAAAAAAAAAATCTAATAAATTTGAAAACAAGTTGGGTCTTATTTTTTAAATTGAAATAATGTCTTCTTTCAGTAAGATGTTCATTTACAATAATTAAGGAATGTTTCCTCGGACAAGGCGATATTTTTTTTTCATACAATTTTTTATCAAAATAATTGAAAAAGTTTGAATGCAATTTTACTAAGTCTTAAAAATAAAATGAAGTCTTTTTTCAGCAAAATACGCTATCTTTGATATTTAAGGAACTTTCCCTCCATGTGGCATCGCCGTGGGACGCCCTGTATATTATATAAAATATGTTCTCACAATAGAGCACAGTAAGCTGTATCCTAAAATTCAGAGTCGGTAAGACAGTTAATCACGGATAAGTATTTCTCTGAACAAGTGGCTCTCAGAAACGACCTAGCTCGGGTAAGAGACAGATAATAGGGTCTCCTCCGAACGAAACCCTAATAAAAAAGATAATGGACAGGTTTGTATACGGTATACATAGCAGTAAAGCGAAACACGGTTTTAACCCACTTCAGACACGTGACATGTTAGCTAGTAGTGCCATTTTGTGTACGTATGGGTAATTGTATCCTGACTGTACGAGAAATCGGATATGCCCGAGTAAAAATTTAGACAAAGGAAGTGGAAAGTCTTCTTCAGAATTTACTTTTCATTAAAAAGGATTATTTAATTTTTAATTCGGTACTACACCAAACACCGACAGAGTTAACCATTCGTTAGGTATGTACTCACATTATAAAGTGCATGAAATTTATTGAATATTGATAATTTATGTAATAGAATCTACTACAGTGTATAATCTAATACTTAATATACACACCTACCTTAAGCGTTAAGAAAATTTAAACTATAATCATATTCCTACTTGGGTGAATAAGATTTGTGTATTTCTCTTGGTGTGGACAGCATAGTTTTAAATGAAAATTATAATTTGATATGAAAGATGACTCATTTTACTTCGACCATGACAGTTGTGAGTAATGTGATTTTTTTTTTCTTCTCTTCAATTTAAACTTGGTAGTTTGGAAGTTGACAATCAAAACGTCAATCTAAGCTTCTAAGAGACAAAAATGGCCCTTTATTCCAAAAATAACGTTTCATTCAATGTTTTTGTTAAATAAAACTTATTAGGAACCTACCTAATTCACTTCTCTTGACTTGCGAAATATGGTAAATAATATAGTCAACAAAAAGTACAGAACAATCTTAAAAATATACAAATTTTGTCAATTTTATACAGAATCCTCATAGGCGACTCCGACTCTAACTTGTACGTTTTTCTATTTTCTTAAACTTTCTACTGTTTTGTTATAATTGGCAGGTTTTAATAGTTTATTTTCTTAATTTTATCTACAATTTAAGCTCTAAAGTTAGGTATTACGTTGCTTGAAAAAAGGATTTAGTAATTATTATCGATATTATTTCGGCAAATAATAAGCCAAATAAGTGTGTTTGGAGGATTGGGTACCTATAGTATGGAAATAAGGCATTGAGATTATTCTCAATTGATAAGTTTTTGCAATATCGGCTATAGGTTGTAACAAAAATGTACCGGTTGTTTGGTGGCTAGTTGCAAAGGTTTAAGGAGGTGATATGAATTCATCCTAATTCTCCTGTATATTTTTTTTATAATTCAGTCGAAGGTTTGTTCGACCGACGACTCGATATTATACATACAGGGGTACTTTTTCACCTGTACAATATTTTACGTTATTGGTATCGATAATAGATCATAATTATCAAATAAAATTAACATTTTTATAAAATTAATTTATCCTTCATACAAATGTAACATAATGGGCGCACTAATTACAAGGCGTCAACATTGCGGTATAACGAAGACGCGGGAAGGGGTGATCCAACCCGCCATGCGCCGCGATGACGATGACACTTTAAACAAACAGTTGACAATTCGTGCGTTTTGCTAGTTATGCACATCGACAGTCCACATTTCTTGTTAGTTTTGCGGATAAGTTCGAAAATTAGTATTTTGGTTTTTTTGTTCCAAAGAGGTAGTTAACAAACAATGCTAGTATTAATTTGTATTTGGGTCAAAATTCTTTTTGTTGTCTTATTTTGTGTTCCTAAAACACGTGACGCAGTGGTGATTATTTTTGTATGAGATGATGGTTTGTTTGCAATTTCTGATGTATGGATTAAAATTTGCCGTGAAAAAGAAATCCAAGTGCACCGGATTTTTTTATATACTGGGTCGAAACAGCAACTATAATAATAATACTCGGGGATGGTATCCGCCACGTGTATCCCTTGCTTTTAGATTATTTGTCTTAAAAGGCCTCTGCGCTGTTGGCTTCGGCCCCACGTATGCCTCCCAAAGGTCCGGGACCCCATGGTCCCGAGATATGGTAAAGACGAACAATAATAATAATAAATATCTTGGGACATCTTACACAAATCAACCTAGTCCCACGGTAAGCTCAATTAAGGCTTGTGATGTGGGTACCAGGCGACGATATATATAATAGATAGATACATATAGATACTTAAATACATAGACAACCATGACCAAGGAACAAATATTTGTGATAAATAAATACACAAATAATGCCCTCGCCGGGATTCGAACCCGGAACCTCCAGCTTCGTAGGCAGAGTCACTACCAACTAGGCTACGGAGGCTGACATCTAAAAGACTTGTCTTGACATCTGTAAGGTAGGGCCTTGAGGGTGTGTTCACGATCCTGTAAAAGACAAATAAAAGTACGGGAATAGAAAAAAATTAAAACGGTCATTCTCAACCGTAGCCGACGATGTGACAATGAAAAAGGTGACATATTAATAGGAATTTTAGAACTGAAATTCCATTGGAAAAAACGGGTTATTAGGTCTACACCTAGTAATTGATAATGACCGAAAAAGGTAAAAAAGCTTCTTAAGGGAGTCCTCCATTTTTCCTCGGCCCACGGCCAATGTCTAATCCTCCGATGTTAAGCCTAAATAGTCATTCCGGTTACTGTTTTAAGGAACATACAACACGTTTCCTAATGAATATGGTGCTTTTTTCAATAATATGATATACAGCACCTATTTACATAGATAGGTATTGCGAACTAATCAGTTGGCTTATTGGTGGTCCAGTTTTATCCATTTATCGTGCTATCCGTCACTTTCGCTCTTTGCATACTTGTTAGAACGTGACGGCGACGGTTACCATCATAAGCCTACAGGTAACGCAATTTTTAAGTTGGCTGCAGACGTAAAATTAAAATAAATTAATTTATACTGAATTCAATCAATTGCTTAACGCAACTGCATAAGCTCGTACAACTAATAAAAATAAAAACCTTGATAAAAACGTTGACCTAGGTGTGCAACGTTTATTAAAATCTATTCCGAATGTGTTTATCAAAGTATGATCTTTAGCATATATGTATGTCATATATTATTTAGACAACAAAACACCCACTCTACATTAACAGGTACGTTAACAAAGAAAATTTTATGGGGAATAAAAAGAAGCGTTATTATCTGCGAGGTATATACGAGTGCGCGATGCCGGACGTGAGACGCGCGTCAGCGGATCTGCGCGCAGCTCTCGGCGCTCCTTATCTTTGCCCGGATAACATAAAACCCACCTATTATGTTAATCGGAAAAATAAACGCTCCTTCAAAAAGTCGTATAAAGCTACTTCGTGATTTATCTATTATAGCTTTACCGGGCGTTCTTTCAAGTAATTTCAAGTAAGTAGATCGGAGAAACCACAGATAAAAACCCTCTCAATTAAGGATTTTCTCCTTGGAGTGCCCGATGAGTTGATGGTTAAAACGTAATTGTGTTTGTTGAACGGTTCGGGTGCTCTTCAGCGAGCTTGATTCGAAGCAGACTTCTTCGAAGTAGCAATCTCTCTTAATTCGCTGTAAGCCGCAAATCCTTGCTTAAGATTATCCGCGCAACATCGGCTTTAACATCGCATCTCTTAGACACGACTCGTAAAAACTCCCACACCCCTGAACAATAGGATTTTTTTTTTAATGTTGTATTGGTTGCTATTGTAGTTTAATCTCAATAAATCTCGCTCACGGTTTCCTTCCATTGTTGGGGATCTTTAAAAAAATAAATGGTAACTTAAAAACATGAAATTTTGAGTTGGTATATTGAACAAAAATGACATTTTCAGCCCTAGCACACTACCAAGTTATTTTAGACGCACAACACACACAAATGAAATATTTCAGTGCTAAATTTTACAGTTTGCATTTTCTACCTTAACATTGTAATTTTAAGGTATTAGAGGCCTTTTCATAACTAGGCTATGTAAGGCGGTATGATATTAATACATACAATGTTTAGTTTCGCCTAAAGTCTTAAAATATTTCGCAGTATTTTGTAACAGGTTAAGGTCTAGTTTCATGTTAATTTAAAAATGTTTGCATTAAAGTTAAGGTTTAAAATTGATTATACCTAACAGATTATCACTCTTAACTTAACTATTTGATCAATTACAATTTAATTTCCTTGACTGCGTTGGAGATTTTACATATTAAGCTACCCGGCAAACAGATATCGGTAAAACAAAATACGAGTATGGCATTTTATGTAATTGCATTGCTAATGTCAATCGAGCTTTTGGAAGCATTATGCATTAATTTTGTTTGTATTGTATTATGCGTGTCTTGTCAAGATGCACAAGACACATATTTTCAAACTGAATAGAGCAGATTGTTTTTCTAAGGAAGCATTGTTAAGTGAAATGGCACGATGATTAATGCCATCAGTACGTACTTATGATACCGACTAAAACAAGCATGCTTATATTATGATTTAATTTATTTAACTGAGAAAATACACATAAATAAAGTTTTCGCCAAACTGTACACTGTTGGCGTTACCAGTACGAGTATGTTACGATATTTTAGCTTTTAAAGTTTGATTGGATTTCAATTTTAATAAAATCATTTACGTACCTATTGTACAAGTATAACTGTAAAATTGTATACTTATTTATACTGAAATAAATGATATTCTATTTATGGTATTTTATGTATAGTACAGTTGTATACTTATAACCTGAAATAGAAGTCGCGGTGGCAATAATGTCAATTAACTAGGGACTACTCCTACCTTCCTATTAAATTCATCGATAAGTGAATTACTAATTTCGAAATGACATTTCATATTAGTTGATATTTTCAGCGTATAAATAGAAAAGAAACCAAAATATGCCGATTATTAGGACTTATACAATTGTAATAAATATCAACTTTAATAACTAACCAAGTTTTCATATTTGATCAATTTCTATCAAAAGTAAGCTTAATTCTCAACTGCTTCACAACTGAGCCTAATTTAGATAAAATCTCGAAGACATAATGTTACTTCTATCATAAGAAAGAATAACTTATCGATAAAATAATATCTAGCGGAAGACCCTAGCAAAATTGTGTTCGTGCCACCGTGACTTCTATGTCTGCTTACTCGTTTAACGTTCTAGTAATTATGAAACATGTTAATCTTGAATTCTTCAATATTATAATAAATTTACTTTGCAGGTTGTGAGGCGGATATGCTGGTTGACTGAGAAGGGATATCTAAGTATATATGGCTTAGTCAGATACTTTCGGAAACCTGGAGCTATACCTGCTGACACATCCATAAATCATCGGGATGTTGTTGCTTCACACTCCAGCAACCCATTTCTCAGCATCCATGTTACAGCAACCAGGCATGATTTTGTAACCTTGCAAGCATACGCGAGGCCGGATTAAGGTGTCGACTCGTAAAAAACACGGACCGAGGAGGAATTAACAGACTGCGGTTTTCTATTACATCATAATTATCTGGACTTTGATTGGTGTAACAACGTCGTAATTCTTCAACATACAATATTTTTGTTGATTTTAGTAATAATGGCTGTAAAATTATATGAAAAGTGGTGGCGCATATTTACACACTGATTATTATTGTTATTAAAATTGGAAATATTTAAAAAAATTCAAGCCTATTAAAATGATTTTGGATTCCTACGCATCTTCGAAAAAAATTGTACATCAAATCGAATTACTATAGATATTTCAATAATATATCTGGGTGCTTAGACAAGTTGCCAATCGCTAGCGCTTCAGCGTCAGTCATAAGCGAAAGGCAGCTAACTGTCTTTGTCGCACTAATATGAAAGAGTGACAGAGAGGGAAAACTCCGATACGCTACTAAGCGCTAGCGACTGGCAACTTGGCTACGCATCCTGGTACCCTAGTGAAAAGGGGCATAAGTCGAAATTTGCCACTTTACAGGAGAACCAAAAAAACAATTGACGAAATGATTAAAAATTGCTGTTTCTAAATCCCTAAAAACTTTTAATAACTTTAAACTTCGAATATATTCAAATCGCTCTTTCACATGCCGTCATTTGCTTGTGGCTAATATATATTAATTGATAAAAAAAATTCAATGAGCGTGTAAAGTGCAGATTTAAATATAGACGTAGATCATTACGCACCTAGTGAACATTAAGAGAATATGAGTAGTTAAAGCATTTCACACACAAAAATCCAAACCCGTAAAACTTAGCTTAACTAATACCTTTTGTAACTATACAACGATAGACTAGCAATATACAAGTTGCAGAACATTCTCAAAGTTGCGGGAATATAGAATTTTCATGAAAATTTAAGAGTAAGTTCTCATTGAGAATGGTTTAAAAATATGTTATAAATAATTATCTTAAATCGTAAATTAGTAAACAAGGCAGTATTTAATATAACTCATAAGTCATATATTTAGTACGGTCTTAGCTTGATTAGATTATTTGTTAAATTGAGATTCTCAAGAACATTCTCTATGCAAGTTTCGCAACTTATGAAACTTCTCGGTACAATGCTACGATAGACTTATTTGTTAGTAAGACTTTATTTCAAGTTATACTTGACACTGCTTGGCCATTTGTGTTAGAAATACTATATTACCTGATCGCAGCTCTGTCAATGTATGTGATAACTTAGATCCTTTTACAAGAGATGCCATTTGTCTTTGGTACCTATACTTAACTTAATTTGGCCGGAATTCGACTTGTGCCTCTTTTCATTAGCGTGCCAGATATATGCGACCATGAAAAGTCCTTAATTCCCTACCAGGCAGAAAATGATAGCGATAAGAATATAACGCTCCCAGTGTACCTAGGTCGAAAAGTATTGCAGTACGTAGGTAAGGATTGCTAGAATAGGAGTAACTATAGATTTTTTTCTCTTAGATATTCAATTAGTCAATGAATGATGTAGTCGCCATAAAATACAATTTTTATACCTTATCATCTATACGCTGAATTAGTCGCACTCGGAAACTATTTTTTCGAAGAATTTTCTTAGAACCACCAGTTACTTAGAGTACCTACTTAAATATAATATAGAAAAGATTTAAACTTTCATCATTATCCCGTTTTATTTTAATTAAACCGGGACTAAACAGCTAAATACGTGTCACGTGAGCAGGGAGGTAACTTGTAAAGAAAAGTTAGAAGAGGGTATATATAATATAGGTTATCTTCTTCATATGGATGTCACGGCAAAGATTTCCGTTCCCTAGATATCTAAATATTAACTTTTCTTGCGCCACTCGCTGTTTATCTATTTTGCGTGAATGTTAACTTGTAGAATGTTTCGTACAGAAAAATCTACCTTTTATAAATCAAACTTTGTGCGCAATAGTGAATAAGCAAACAAACTGATAATAATATTATTTTTTTATCACTAGGATTGCTATATCCATTTCGATTTGAAATGTGCTCATGTGTGGAGTACAAAGCAGATACAGTGGGCTTGGGGTAAGAAGGACCGAAGAGGGGATCACTCTGAGATACCGTGAGCCATTGAAATCCAATTTTCTATTTCGAAAAAGCTCCATCCTAAGATGATTTTGCCATAGTTACTCTGCTATTTCATCGAAGAAGCTGTGCTTCTTTTTTTCGTTTAACTTGTATTGCTTAATATCGACCATATCCGTGATACATGAAATATTTCCAGCAAAATGCTCGTTCAGATCATATGAGAAACGTTTTTATGAGGATGGAGATCCTGTGTCTCTAAGTCGGCTATCAAATATATTTTTTACAGACAGCTATTTATATTTCAGTGTTATAGCTAGATGAATAGTTTAACGATGCGTATTTTTCGTGCCTCAACAAATTACAACATACGTAGGTACCATCGAGAGAAAATAGATATTTATCGATATTGTTCATTTGATGTTTCGAAATAAGTAGTAATACAAGCAGAGCTGTATTGGTAACACACGAGGATCTCATTTAGCATCATTTGCGTCAGCTGGTGGCGGTTGATATGGACTCCCTATTACATAAAGAAATGGAAACAAATATGGCTGACTTTCAATAGAATTCGTTGTCTTTGACACATCGTGAAACACGTTCGTAGATTTATTTTTTCATATCAATAATTTTAACTAAAAATGCATGTGAACTCAAGGTTTAAGGTTTAAAGTTGGTGATAAGACCAGAATTGCGTTCTGAAAGTAAGAGATAATGTAAGCTTTTAGGTTTATTTATATTTTTTTATTTTACTGGCGCTCGGTATAGGGTATAGATGCCTACGCAAATTCGATTACAAGTATATTGCTTTGCTAGTGAGCAATTTTTTTCTATGATTAATCTTCTTCTTCTACCTAGTGTTATCCCGGCCTTTGCCAGGGTCCGCTTTCCTGCTACATTTTCTCCACTTTGCGCGATCCTGGGCATCTTCTACTGTAAGCCCATTCACACTCATGTCAGCCTTCACGACATCTAGCCATCGCTTCTTTGGTCTG
Organism: Thaumatotibia leucotreta; assembly: GCA_025490895.1. Classification (NCBI taxonomy): domain Eukaryota; kingdom Metazoa; phylum Arthropoda; class Insecta; order Lepidoptera; family Tortricidae; genus Thaumatotibia; species Thaumatotibia leucotreta. The sequence continues at coordinate 9,616 of JALPQI010027562.1, forward strand.
CCGCGGGATTGGTTAATAATAATACCTTGTGCATATTAATAGGTTGATATAGCGAAAAATACCTTGCATTCATATAATATGCTTTTCTTTCCGCTTCAGTGTGAATAAAAAGGCAAAACCGATTTAAAACCAAAAAAATATTGCCACCAAGAATAGACAGGTGATATGTAAAATTGGTAATAGGAATGACGAAAAATACTTACAACAGATAAAATAAAGACTAAAAAATTTATAAAGGGCCCAAAAATGCATCACCCTCACTGATATCATAATGTTGAATATTGTAGGTATACCTACATATATTATAATGCTTTGACCAAGTAGCAAGTACGTATGTAAATAGCGTATTGTCCATTGGCTTTTATAAATACATGTAAAATATGTGAGTACCGTCAAGAGCAAAAAAAATACATACCATTTTAGAGGTCTAAAATGCTCTAGACATATTTAAGTAAAAAGTGTATACACACCTACATATTTAATGCCATTGACTGTACGTATGAACTATCTCATAAAATATTCTAAAATTGTTCTTGAACAAGTTTTGAATGATGGCAGTATGAATCTTTTTCTTATTTTGTACATGCTACACAGGAAGGAATCAAGAAAAAATAAGATTTTATAAAACAATGCTAATTTAGCGAAATATGAAAGTTGGAATGCGAACGAGAGGAAATATTTTACGGAGCTCAGGCATGCAATACCGACCTATATATGTATTCGTATTACATTCTAATAAAAATAGATCAACTTTATCATTTTTACTCTTAGAGCTTGAAATAATGATTTACACACACTGGAATAATGATACCTACACTTAAATTTATGTATGGTTGTTTTCGTTAATTCAATTAAGGCATCCTTAATTGGTGTAACGATGCCAAATAGTTATATATATATCCCTGATTCAAATGTTATTCTAGATGGGTTGTCTAGTTCATTTTAAGTCAATGGTTTTCACATTCATCAAATAAAGAAAAGTTTGTTCTACTGCTGAGTTACTGTCCTAACGTTCGTTGAAACTTTACGATATGAAGGAAAGCTACAACAAACTTTTCTAGCGCTAACATATTTGTGATACGAGCACGGGAAATATGTCAGAAGGTAAGTCCAGGCGAGACGAGTCACTTTTTAGCCTCATGTTGTATATGAAATACAGTGTGTATATGAAATATAGCCGCATATTGTAACCAGACGTAGATTTAAGTATTATAGTCTAACTTTTATGACAATTATTATTATTATTAATTTAGCGTTAACTACCATGGCGTAATTAATTTTTGATTTTTTTCGAGCAGCAATGTACGGCGTACACTTATCACTATTGACAGTTGTGATATTACGTTTATCAACAAACAACAACAAAGCTTTACATTGCGTGCTGAATTATTTTATATGAAAGAAAAAAGTTTGCTTTTTTTTAATAATTTTGCGATAATTATTTTAATTAGTGACTATACTAAGACCCCCTAAAGTTTGCGGTTATATCAAATATACACGCTGTATATAGTTGCTGTTATTAGAGTGTTCACTCAGCCATAAAACATATACATTAAGGAATAAGTTGAAAGTTAAATGGTAAAATGCAGATTAACCTCATTGGTATTTAAAGTGTGACCACTTTAAGTTTACTTACATTTTTGGCGGGAAATTAAAGAATTCTTAGGTTGGCCACACATTGTCTTACAGGAATTAAGAGTTTTCATGTTAGAATATATTTTTTATTGTATGTGTACACATAAGATACTTAAAGAAAAAAATGTCTAAATAACAGAACAAAAATTCGAAATTTATCCTTCTCTTTGCAAACTTTCTCTGTAGGTTTTATTAAATTTACCACTTAATCATGAATTTTTGGTAGCAGAGTGATCCTACTACATTGCTTATTTTTGTAGTTATAGATAGGTAATTAATTATGTCAATACAATTCGGTCAAAATATACTGTCAAAATATGAAATATCGGCATTTATATCACAATACCATTTTCACTCATGCTTTAGTTGGTCGGAAATTATCATAAGTTATTATTGATTGGCAACAGTCTGGAATAGGAATAGGATTGGATTGAAAATGGAATTGGAATATTAATGACTTACAAATACTTAATTCAAGCGTTGTTGCTTATTATTTGGTAATTTCGACATATTTTATTCTAGGTACTGGATGATTACAAAAAAAATGCACTTACTTAGTTAAGGATGTAATAAAAAATACCGTAATCGTTACCATCGTTTTAGGAATATTAGTCATTGAACACAAACTATGTGTGTAGCTTCGTAAGACAAAAATGTGAAGTTAACTTTTATTTTGTCAAAAACCCTTAAAACTGCCCTTGTATGCCAAGCCCCAAAAACAACATTTTTGTTATAACAATCGTTGCGATCTATCTTTCCCGACGATCCATTTTTACTGTATGTACTCTTAAACACGTTTTATATCTTCGAAGAACTGATAAATTGTCGAAAGCAGTAGATTTCTCGTGACGGTGTTATTCGAATCCTCTTGTAGGTATATTATTTTCTGTTCTGCATTGGTTCACTAATATAGGCATAGTAGAAGTACCTACTTGTACTCGTTCATCACCTGAAGTACTAACTCCGTGTGCTGACAAAAACAGCATGCAGATGAAATTAATAGGTTGTTATGCCTTTGTCAAATGCGATATTTAAGAAACTTACTCGTAATTCTAGGTGATTTCATTTACTTAATATATTTCAGCTGTTCATTTTTAAGTGTGCTAGTTACTCGTAGTTAATAGCCGTAAAATAATAAACTTGGAAGTCCACTTTATCTTGACACGAGCTCTTTAATCAAATTAGGGCAGGGAACACTCAACCAAATCACAATAGTCAAAGAATGTGCATACCCTTAACAATATTTGCTGTAGGTACTTAAGGTACTAAGTGTAAGTTTGCTACGCCGGTAATGCGTTTGCGTGTGTGCTTTTTTGTGAGGATTTTTTCGCACCAGTAAGACGGCTGGGCTGCTCAAAGTCAAATTCAAGTATTTCCATTTTAGCAAATTTTACAGGAAAGAATAAAAACGTAATTTGTCATTTTCTTCGACAAATAAACTCTAACTTAATTCAAATTTATTGTCATGGCGTTTAACACTGTAATGTAAATTTTTTGATGATTTTTATTTTTATTGCTCAGTTTAATCACAAATAATAAGAAATGTTTTCAGCTTTGTCGCATACCCACATTTTGGGAACAACCGTCAACGTAAAAACAAGCAAGTCTGACATGCTTGATTTTAGGTTTGTTGCATTGTACTAAAATGTAGGGGAAAATGAGTCAGTTACGTCTTTTTGCTTTTGTTATAAAATGTATTTTGTCGAATTCTCTAAAACAACTAGATCGAATATGTTCAAAATCATGTTGCGAGTAGACTGCATCGTGTCCTCATATTTCTGATATTTTTTCACATTTTTTAGACCTGCCGATAATAAATTAAGGGGCGGAGACACATTTTTTTAGACTTTCTGGACTATTATTTCAGAAAGTATTCCACTAATCAAATTATTGGTAAAGAAACCATAAACTTATTTTAAAAAACCTATCATATGATGTATTACAAATTAACATTTGGATAAAAAATGTTTTTTGACATTTATATACATGTATGGGATGCCCCTCCTTAAAAAATATTATTTTGCAATTTATATTCAAAACTCAGTAGCAACACACAATATATACCTTGAGCTGAAATTTCATAAACGTACGCTAAACAGTTACAACAGAAACCGCTGTGACATACAGACGGACACACAGGCAGGACGCAAATGACTTCCGCTTTTGCCACTTTGGCTACGGAACCCTACAACAGTATTATTACTGTTCTTCCTATTCTAATTATTAACAATATTATAAATGACTATTTTATTCCTAAATTATCTAACTTATCATAAGTATTGTTTTTATTTTTTTTTTACCATAAAATGGTAGTAAAATTGACAAACTGATAAAATATTGTTTAATTAGCATATAACCAAACCTGATAGGTAGTATTCTACATAATATTTATTTTCTGACTTTTATTGAGATCGAATGTTTTCCTATACATTTTACATAGACACTTCAGCAAGGTCATAATATTTTTAATGACTTAAAAATCTTAAAATATACGTATAAACGTCTAGTTAGTTTAAAAGCCTCCTCCTCCTGAGACAATTTGAATTTCAAGTATCTCATTTAGAGATACTGCTTTCCAGCTTGGATCTGGACCAAATGCTTGGTTTTAGCGTAGATGTTGAGGGAAATTCGATAAAGCTGAAAACATTTCTTGTCTATAACTTTAAAAATAAGGGGTTTACTTAGAAGAAAATTTTTGATGCAGAAAAATGCGTTTTCGGTTCCTTTTTCAAAATATGCAAAAAAAACAAAAACTGAAAAAAATGGACATACTTGACTTCAACTTTGGGCAGCCGGGCTGTATCGTAAGTCAGCTACTACGTTTACGACCGTGGCTGATACTTAGTAAGAGGACCTATCTATTACCTATAGTTTAGTCGCTATAGCTAAAGTACCGCATATAATAGCTAAAGTAAATACTCGTACAATCAAGACGGAAAACTCGTAGGTATATGACGAGATGAAGAATTAATATTTGCGTAGGCAGTACAAACAGCAACACTTCTAACGGACCATTAAAGACAGAGCAGAGAGAAAATGAAAGAGATAAATATATTTATATTATGTCAACTTCAAATTAAATAATACACGGGAATGTTTATTGTTCGCACTGTTCGCAACTTGGTCGAATAATACAAATCGGGTTCCGAAAGCTTATGAGACTGGTATCACGACTTCGGCCGAACTCTGCTGACCAATGGGGCAGGCATTGCTACGGTTAACCAATGATCGCTCGCGGTTTCTTCAGAAGGTGACATTACCATGGTTACGTAATAACAAAAACGTTTAACCAATGATTGATTGCAATTTTTCCGGAAGCTGACGTTACTATAGTTACGTTATATATAACATCCGCTTTAGTCCTGGAGACGTCAATCTAACTTCAGAGCCGGTAATTTGACTGCTAAGCTGCTATGCAGAAATTTTCGTTCATTTTCCTTTCAACGGCTGTCACTGTCAGATATTTTTTCAACGTTAGAATTTCAGCCAGAAACTACCTATCAAGTCTCTATTAAACGTTTGTATGGCTACTGACAGATTAAAGGATTATATATTTCCACAAAAGTTACATAAGTATTCAACTAACGTCAACTAAGAGATGTGATGAATTATAATAAAGACAGCAATAGCATTTGTCTCAGTCAATGAAAAAAATAATTTAAAATTGCCCGATAACATGGCCATTTGTAAAAATATCTTGACTTGAAAAAATACCTCGCCTATTAATGTCAGATAAATCATGGCATCCGATTTGAAGAAACCATAATTAAATTACTAAACGGTTTTAGACAAATCTATGAAGAACTGTCGTTATCCAGTTTCCACTAGGAACAACGACATCTAGCGTCTAATCATGGCCGATAGCTAATTCTTAATTTTCGTAGACGAAGGAATTTTTATTATGTCAACTAGTTTTCAAATACTGAAATTTTGACGCAACAAATATTCGATGACATATCATCGGGGACCATCGGAAATGTCGCGATCGTGCCTACTAACGAAAAATACCGAACCCATAAATATTACACGACCAAATTGCATACTTTGCCAAGTGGCTCAACATTCCTATG
>JALPQI010027563.1:0-14313 GCA_025490895.1 Thaumatotibia leucotreta
ATTTTTTGTAACCTAACTACTGATTACGACCAAAAGTAGTTAACTACAACTAGTTGAGGTTACATGAAACTTAACTACAATAATCAAGGTTAACAAAGAAACCGTTAATCATGACTACTGTAATCGATTAGTTATAATTACATTAGTCCTAAAAATACACACACAATTTTATAATAGACACATACACACACACACGAGAAGACTTCCCCTAGAGACTGCCACAAAGATCGGTAGTAGGCTGCCCGAATCTAGAGGACACCCGTAACCTTTACAAGATTTTATAGCTTTTCGGTGAAGAAAAACATCTTGAGGAAACCTGTATATATGTTATGCAACTTATGCACATTTAAGGCACGATTGATGTCGAATTGCGGAAAAATGCTCAGACTATACAATATCGTATACTTACACGATGTAACACAAGGAATGCGAATAATTTTAGAAGGGTGTTCCTAAGGTCTGAAGAAGTAAAAAATGTTATATTATAAGTTTTTTTTTCGCAAAAAAATGTGTTTTTCTTTGTTTTGAACTCTCCTGAACTTTAAAAGATATAAATATTGAAAAAGTCATCAATTTAAGTTAACCAAAACTTTTTATTATGATTTTGGAGTGAGACTACAATTTTTTTTATTGTTTGGATGTCAGTTAGAAGGTATGTCTAGACTAGATCACCAAGTGGCAACACTGCAATCAAAAAGATATTTTCTACTGACTTTGTACGAAATAATTATTTAGGAAAACATTTAAATACTTATCTCTAAAACTAGGCCAAATCCAGAAAATTTTATATAACATGTTTTGCCCCTTACGACTTCAAGAATACGCTGTTAAAATTATTCGGATTCGTCATATGACACCGTGTATACTAGGATAAATCGTTAATAACTGGTCATCCTTTACTATTAAAAAATAACATTGTTAATTAAACAGAATTTACTTTTACTTTGCTTAAATCAAATGAATTCTAATTATATGTTAGCAGAATTCATTTTTAGTATAAAGTTATTGTCACTTATTACCATAGAAACAAACTCAAAGATACCCACCCATCTTTGAGTTTGGCACATTAAAGAGTTTGCGTAGATATGCAAACCTCCTATCTTGATGTGCCAAACTCCATATTTGTAGTTATAAAAAGTAACCGTGATTGCGATTACAATTTGTATTTAGTAACCTAAATGTTTAACTACTTTTACGATTATTTTATAAAATCTATAATCTTGATTACTAACTACAAAATGTAACCGTAGTTAGTAATCTGTAGTTAGGTTACGTTTTGCCCTACACTGGCGGTAGCCAGGGCCAATAAAATAAGTGTTTCTAGATCTTCATTAGGCCATTCACGTGTCAAAAAATTTAGCATCTCGCTAGAATGTGTTTTTTCCAATAATGACAGCGCATATCTATAATTATTAATAGTTCCATATTTTGAATCAAATATTTGGATGGAGTTGTATGGATTCTGAAACCAATAACTTTTCAAAGAATGGAAGCCAGGGTTGTGTTGGCCAATGCATTTTTAAAATGAAGTCTGTTAATTAAAGCGAATGAAGGAAATGCATAAAAAGTTTTAAGTTTCTGCTGGAAAAGCGTTACTTTATTATTATATTTTTATTGTAAAAGCGTATTTGAGGCAATATTGTTTTTAATCGGCTTGCAAATAAATCTACTTCCGTTTCAACAAGTATTTGTTTTATTTGTTTATAGGCATAATTTCCTAACTCCCATCCAGTCGCTAAATTATCTACGAGATAATTGATCAGCGTGTATATTTTTCTTAGTGTTTATGTATGAAGCAAAAAACATAATTTCACAATTGTATATATTGTGGGCAAAAACATTTTTAAGCCAAAAACGCTACTTTTAATTTCAAATTATTAATGTGACATCTTAGTTCCGTATCTTTCCAATAACAGTGTGCTTCTTTACCAACGTTGAAAGCTCCCCAGCCAGTAGTGGAAGCATTAGAAAATAATTATTATTGCTTGAATCTGATTTTAACCTGAAGGGATTAAATTTTAGTTATGTCCACCACATTTGCAGAGGTACGATGACTAATTAATTTTGCGATATTCCGTAATTTATACTTTATTAACTTCTGACGACGGGACGGTAGTCTTAATTGCATATAATATGTTTCGAATTGAATATAAATAACAAGATATTAAATAACTCTTTGCATTCAAGGTATTCATAAACTAGTTTTAGAATCCTTGTAAATATGTACGGTGATAATGATTAAACCATCGCTAAACAATTAAATTCATATAAAATATCCAACATAAATTGGAGATAATATTTTCCGTGTGGTTCGTAAATGGGTATTAAATAATACGCATCTTATAAGTCTAATGGAGACACATGTAACAATTATTTTTTATTAATTTTGAAGCTGTGTGGTAATCTTCCATTTGAAAATGTGGTGCTTTTTACAAATGTATTCATACATTTTAAATTTAATATATCAATATTATTAACAGTAAGGGTACAATGTCACGTCATCTGTTAGCATATTTTAGTAAGTATTAAATACGTGTAACAGAAGATCCAGCAAGGAATTTGTTGGTGTGATGGCGTTGATTTAACACTTTGAGCGCGGGGAACTCTCGAGGGGAGTTCTCTGTGGGAGGTCAATTTTTGCTAAAAAGCGGAAAAAATCACGGGATCGCCTATGAGCGTAGCGCGTAGCACTCGTCCAAAATGAAATTGTTAACAGTTTATTAATAGACATTTTGTAATCAAGTTTTTCTTGTTCCTATTTAGATTATTAGGTAGAAATAGGAGGTGATAATGATAAAATAGATATCTCTTGACCCTCCATGATAAAATAACGGGATCACTAGTTGACCAGGACCCTGATTTCTGACCAGGAGCGAGAGGAGTGCAGCAGACGTCCAGTGTATTGTACCTCGTGTGTTTTTGTTTCTGCTCGTATATGCGAGGCGTGCGCACGCGCTCGCGGCCCCTGCGGTAGCAGGCGCTGTGTAGCTGGCGGCGGGCGACGGCGCCGGCGCGGGCAGCGCTGCGGCACGATGGCGCCCTGCATCCGGCGAGGGATATGTCGTGTTCCGATGCAGAGTGTTGTAGTTTACATGACCTCTCTGACGGCGGTGTCTATTCTTCATGATGAAATTTTCTTTATTAAATAAATTATACAGTTAATGTGTATCTTTCTTTTAAATGTATTAACGGTCTACGCTTTAGCTTATTAGTCTCGCTCTGCATTATTTACAGTAACTTATCCTTTAAATTTGCATTTATTGCAGAAATGCCAAAATTGCTTCTCGTTTTTGTCTGTATAAAATGAGAATCGCATAGAACACGACATGCGTCGCTTATAGGTTTTAGAAGGGGTATGACTAGAAGGTGGCAATTGGCCATATATGACCTTCTTCAGCTAGTTTGTCCAGTCAATTGACGATTTCCTCGTCCAATTTTATTTCCTCGAGCGAGAACAGTGTGCATTCAGTGGGTACATTCTGGTGCCGATGACCGGTTGACGTGTCAGGTTGAAAAGATGTCGTGCGTACAGAATCTGGGCTGGGCTGTGCTGATGGTGCTCGTGTGATGATCCCAAAATTGGAGATACAGGCGTACATAGCTAAATTGTTAGCTAGTTTGGCGTAACAGTACCTTTGTATGGTTACCCTTTAAACGTGACAGTAACAGCCCCATTTGGCACTACGCATACGATTAAGTTTTCCTTTTGTTTCTATTTTTAGCATCAAATAGACATTTTTCATTTCATTTCATCAGCGTTGTAGAAACTGGACCTTGCTGAAATTCAGCGGTAGCTACATATTCGGACAGTATCTGCCCGATTTGGCAGTAACGCATCAGTGTTGCAGAAACTCTGCGTTGCCGAAACTGGGCCTTGCGTTGTAGAAAACTGCGTTGTAGAAATTCAGCGTCAGCTATTGTTAGCTAGCTTGGTGTAACAGTACCTTTCTATGGTTACTGGTTTAGTCTTAAAACATGAGTAGCATGACAGTGTCTGCCCGGTTTGGCAGTAACGTATCAGCGTTGCAGAAAACTCTGCGTTGCAGAAACTCGGCCTTGCGTTGTAGAAATTCAGCATCAGCTATTGTTAGCTAGCTTGGCATCGACGTTGTTAGAAACTCGACGTTGAAGAAAACTCGGTGGCGTTGCATATATTCGGCGTTAGCTATTGCTAGCTAGCTTGGCGTAACAGTACCTTTGAGCTACTTGTTACCCTTTATGCATGACAGTATCTGCCCTGTTAGCAGTAACGTATCAGCGTTGTAAATATTCTGCGTTGCAGAAACTCGGCGTTGCAGAAACTCGACGTTGAAGAAAACTCGACGTTGAAGAAAACTCGACGTTGAAGAAAACTCGGCGTTGAAGAAAACTCGGCGTTGCATATATTCGGCGTTAGCTATTGTTAGCTAGCTTGGCGTAACAGTACCTTTGGGCTACTTGTTACCCTTTAAGCATGACAGTATCTGCCCTGGTAGCAGTAACGTATCAGCGTTGTAAATATTCTGCGTTGCAGAAAACTCGACGTTGAAGACTTTAAGCATGACAGTATCTGCCCTGTTAGCAGTAACGTATCAGCATTGTAAATATTCTGCGTTGCAGAAAACTCGACGTTGGAGACTTTAAGCATGACAGTATCTGCCCTGTTAGCAGTAACGTATCAGCATTGTAAATATTCTGCGTTGCAGAAAACTCGACGTTGAAGACTTTAAGCATGACAGTATCTGCCCTGTTAGCAGTAACGTATCAGCATTGTAAATATTCTGCGTTGCAAAAAACTCGACGTTGAAGACTTTAAGCATGACAGTATCTGCCCTGTTAGCAGTAACGTATCAGCATTGTAAATATTCTGCGTTGCAGAAAACTCGACGTTGGAGACTTTAAGCATGACAGTATCTGCCCTGTTAGCAGTAACGTATCAGCGTTGCAGAAACTCTGCGTTGTAAAAACTCGGCGTTGAAGATAACTCGGCGTTGAAGAAAATTCGGCGTGTTGCTTGACGTGCGAAGGCTTGAGCACGGAAACGTTGAATGATTCGAACGAGGCAGTCAGTGAGCCGATTATGGAACCCCGATAGAGGGGGTGAAAGATAGTGGGAATGTTTTTAGTGTTGCTAACATAAAAAAAAAAAAAAAACCTTTAAACACCGTGCAAGGCTGATGCGTGGGGCGCTGCTACAATATGTAAACCTTAAATCGCAAAGAATGAAGTTGTGAAATATAATGTAGTATAAAATATGCTTGTGTTATAAACTTTTAAAGAAGGAGCTTACTAAAACACGAAATTATATACAGATACTTGTTTTTTTGTAGAAAAGCTTTAAAATTATCTTATCGCATTCTATGCAGAAAACTGTTTTTGCATTTTAAAATGATTGGCCTCATAATTTTGAATTTTTTTTATAGTTTACTATTAATGATATCTTGCATAATAAAACACAGCAATTTTTAATGCTATCATTTAACTAGTAAACATGTAATCAAGAAAAGTCTAAAAAAAACGTTTATTCGCTCTACTGTAAAATTTGCCAAAACACAGATACTTGATTTCTGCATAGGGCAGCCGATGTGTTTAGGTACATTATTTTATAATCATTCAAGCCATACGCAAAAAAATAGTAATTTAAGGGTTTGTTTTATGTGTTTTAGTTAGTTAACTTATATTATCAACGTTAATTATATTTCATTCTAAGTAATAATCATTCCCTTTTAGCTTGACCATAGTCGGTGACAAAGAGGTAATCAACCTCATTAAAAATAATCGACACTTCAGTAAATTAATACTCCATAAGACATTGAATATCATTATTGTCATTTCATTGGGTATGACAGTGATACAATTAGTACGGTCAAATCGTACATTAAACTCGCAAAACATGTAGTAAAGCTGCATTTTTGGTATGTTATTTAGACACCATAGGGCAGTATAAAACCACATTTTGCAAGCAAAAAAAAGTTGTGCTAGCTCCGTTTTACGTGAAAAACTGTGAAATTTACTGTCTATTTTTAGTTTCTGATTTTTATAAAAAAAGCCTTATGTTTCTTGACAATATGTATCAGGTAACGTTTAAAGATGAATGAATTTGTAACAAGATGAGATAACATGCATTACCGTAGGTCTTATAGTTTCAGAGATTCGAGACTTCAAATAGTACCCTGTTTTGTAAACTAGATAAAATGTTGATTTTTGCTAACGTTTTTGGTTTAATATCGCCTACGACTACGACTACCTAATTATGCTACGAAAAACATGAAATAATTATCTTATAGCGCAATTCATATTCTTTCATTTAAGGGTAAAATCAGGTCAGTAAACTTTGTAATTGAAACTAAAAACGCGAAATTCAAAAAGCAGGAGGTCCGCTATCTAAGTTTTTCATACAAATGGCAAGTCGTGTTGCAAAGCTGCAATTTTTGTATGTTATATAGGCTATATAGGGATGTACGAAAATGCATATTACAAGAAGAGGAAAAAAAGGATTTAGGTATAGGACGTAAAAAACTGAAAAAAAATCGGGCTTTTTTAGTTTTTGAAGTTTAACTAAAAAACTATAACTTTTTGATACTAATTGCTATAAAATTATGAAAGAATATTAAATTTGAAAGGATTTGAGCTACCTTGCATTACCCTAAATTATATAGATTTAGAGATACGACATTTCAAAATGTGCCCTTCATTAAGTTAAGAAAATAAATGCATGTTTTGAAGCCTCGTTTACCCCCAACTATAAGACTTACAGTAATTGTTATCGGCTCAATTTGTTCCAAATTTAATGTAGTTATTATCTACAATTACTTTTTTTTCTTAGCGCTAACGTTTTGCCAATATTTAGTGAATAGCTTTAACGTAACCTAAAATTTGTTTATGTTTTGATAAAAGGGCACTTTATGAAATGTCGTATCTCAAAATATATATAACTTACGGTGATGCAACGTAGCTCAAATCCTTTCAAATTTAATGTTCTTTCTTAGTTTTATAGCAATCAGTATCAAAAAGATAATAGATTTTTAGTTAAACGTCAAAAACTAAAAAAAGTGCGACTTTTTTTCCGTTTTTTACGTCCTATGCCCAAATTATTTTTTTGTTTTTCTTTTAATATGCATTTTCGTATATATCTATAAGGCCTTTATAATATACCAAAATTGCAGCTTTGCAACTCGACTTGCGATTTGTATGAAAAACTTAGATAGCGGGCCTCCTGCCTTTGGAATTTCGGGTTTATACTTTCAACTACAAAATTTACTGACCTAATTTTCCCCTAAATTAAAGAATATTAAGTGCGCTATAAGGTCATTATTGCATGTTTTTCGTAGCATAATTAGGTGAGGCGATATTAAGTCGAAAACGTTAGCAAAACACAAAATTTTATCAAGTTTACAAAAAGGGGTACTTTTTAAAGTCTCGAATCTCTGTAACTATAAGACCTACGGTAATGCATGTTAGCTCAACTTGTTGGAAATTTATTAGTCTTTAAACGTTAATTTACATATGATATCAAAAAACGTAAGGTTTTTTAAATAAAAATCAGAAACTAAAAAATGGCCGTAAATTTCGCAGTTTTTCACGTACTACCCAGCTAGCACAACTTTTTTTTGCTTGCAAAATATGGTTTTATACTATCCTATGGTGTCTAAACAACATACCAAAAATGCAGCGATACTACTTGATTTGCGAGTTTAGGGTAAAATTATGTACGATTTGACCGTACTAAATATAAATTGTGTCTAATGTAGATCATTATTGTTTGTATCTTAGAACCCTTTATATCGATAAAAATGTTTCTCACCCTAGTTTGATTGCGAAAGTCTTGTCTTGCTATGGATTTTCCGGGTTCTGCTAAGTACAAACTCACAAATATAAACAAACGAAAAACGCTGCGACAGTGATGTTCATTAAAGCTAAAAGCCCATGTATATATTGTATATAGCCCGCCTGTTTGTATCTAATATAGATATTATTCTTTCTTCCAATACAGAATATTCTTCACGAACAAATAAGAGACGTCTTTTTCACGTTAAAAGAAAATTAATCGTAATTGAACGAGCCAAAGTTTCTCATAAATAGTCCAGCGACAAGAGTCTACCTCAATAAATATTATTGCTGCCCGAAAAGATAAAAGGGAAACTTTCAGAGATTTGAGGCCGACGATAGTCTTCTATTTAGTTGGTTCGGCGTTAAATATAGAAATGGACTGTCCAAATGAGATCTGCTTTCGGGAGAGCAACTGCTTTAGTAATTATATTAGTCTTAACAAGTGACTATTGATACGGCAAGTATTTTGTTTAGTATCTAGATTTTTAAAATATATTTATTTTAAAATGCACCCCATGCACCTAAAGTTACGCCAAACGGTAAAAAATCATACTCTTTGCCGAGGGCCTTATATTTATTAGGTTTTAAAAATTCGGCATTTTCAGCCGCCGCGACAGCCCGCCTTAACCGTAGTTCGTTGAAATATATAAATACTGAACTTTAACGATTACCTAGGCAACGATTTGAAAGGGAAAATCGATAAAAGAGCATTTTTTTTATTTTGAGCACTTTTATAATTTTGAAAATATGTGTAAAATTGAACCTGGTTTTCATTCAGTTCTATGCTAAGGTTGTCACTAATAACACAACACTCCCAACATGCAATGGCTTCAAAATGGATGTTTCACCTCGCTTACATTTGTAAATCACAGGATTACAAGCGGATGAGATTCTTTGCCCCTCATTTTGATTAAAATTCTTGATTCTTAATTTGAATAGCTTCACGTACATTTCGGCTATGATGAATATGTTCGGATGGGTTTAATTGTAATATTCATTTTTCAATTAAAATACCAGTCTGTCAACAACAATATATAACAAAAGTCAACATCAAAGATTCCTATAAAAGCATATTTCTCCAACGAACGAGTATTACATATAACCGTTGTGACGTTTAGACATGTGTTGTCATTTTTCATCGCACAATGGGAGCTAGAAGCTTCCATTCTTCAGCTTTCAGAACTGAGACCTTAATCTCGAAAGTGCATTTGACGTATAAAAATAAACTTATTTCTTTAAATAATATATTTGGCAGGTATCTATCTAGAGTCCTTTTTTAATCGACTTCAAAAAAGGAGGAGATTCTTAATTTGACTTATTTGTATGTAATGTAGGTATGTTCATTTGATATCTCAGAGAAACGTGAACCGATTTTGGAATTATTTTTTAATCGAATGGCTCTATTATCAACCTCTATTGGCAACCCTAAGTCGGGGTCTGATGATGGGATCTTGGAGAAATACGAGTAGGTCTAAGTCGGTTTTTGTAATTCTTAAATAGGTGATTATTTTAAAATAGTGTTATACATAGCAAAGTTAAAATAGTACATTACGATAAAAGTGCGAAAAAAATGAAGTCCGGAACGAGTAGAGATAAGTTAAATTCGACCGGAAGGAGTGCTTTAAATCAACACGTTTGTATCGTACGACGTTTTTCAGTACATATACCCAGTCTTCCGAAGATCCTACCATTCCCAAATCAGGACAAAATACATATTGAGTAAAATGGAGACATTCGACGTTTATGAATACTAAGAGGGTTAGGCTCTAAAACATAACCCGCGTAGTGAATTTCACCGTCGAATTATACTTTTATTAGTACTTCTTCTGCTACCGCGAGCACAGAAATTCGTACATTTCAGGGATTTATCTCTGTCACTCTAATGAAACCGCCATGAGTTGGAAAGTAAAGGATACGTTAGGTTTTACTCTATACGTAATGAATACCAAAATGCCGAAAACGTAGGGCTAGGTACTGGTTCCCTGTTTACGTGAATGTAAGCTGTGTTTGTTTACTCATTAATTAGCTGTTCGATAATAGAAAACAATAGAATTCCAACAAGGCCTATTGTCCCTTTAAATAAACAGTTTCGAAACGAGGATCTTGGTTGACAGATAGTCAGTGACTGAAAGTCGTCGCTGACGGGCAGTTGTTGGTGTTCTAAAATCGTCTGAAACTGTCTGATATTTTAGAAAGTTGTGACTCATATTTTAAGCACTATCGAGATTTTATCGCTTCCATTTATTATTAACCTTACATCTGCGACCATATATACATGGACGTCTAACGAACGCCAGCTCAAAAATTCCGCCAAAAACAATTATTCAATTGTGCCGGACATAGCGCTTTTCTTAACACTGCGCATATTTCATCGCAACATCTTTGTGCGACCAAGTGAGTTTGTGTGAACAAGTGTTTTTTATAGATTATTGCCAATCAAAACGTTCATGGACCAATCACACCTATTTTTAAATGGCGGTTTAAGTTTTTATAGGTTGAAATTGAAATTCATTACCACGATGCATTGAATAGGGGGTGACACTTATCAACTAAAATTCAGCACCGTTTTTGAAAGGAAATTTGGTATGGCGTGCGGTTTCCATGTTTCATTTGTTCGTAGCCTTACATACATTCGGGAGTGACGTTATGATCGCAGCCAAACCGGCAACGAAAATTGTATCCACACCCTCTTGCTGCACGGGTTTTCCCAATATACATACCTACATACATCATCAGCCTATGATAGTCCACTGCTGGACATAGGCCTCTTCTATTAACTATGCGTATAAACGCATTAGGAGGTAAATGCGTATACCCATAATCGCCACGCTGGGCAAGCGGATTGGCGATCACAGTAATATGTCCGCTATAATGACGAAAGAGACATGTAGCACGACTAACGGTAAAAACGGGACCATAGTAAGCCACCTGGTTATAATAATAGCTAGAAATGGTTCTACAAGCGACTAAAGAATCCTAGCTTAAGACCATTTTATTATGTTACGCGGGATTATGTCCGTGGTTCTTTGGAGTCGTAAAAGCAGCAGCTTAATGAAATTTGAGATCATTTCTATGCTTTCAGTACATTTTTATCCGGGTAAAAGGAAATATACTTGGTTCTTTTCGTCCGTGATATAGTCGCCATCAGTATGCTTAGCCAAGTTGCCAATCGCTAACGCTTTGTAGCGTATCGTACTTTTCCCTCTCTATCACTCTTTGCCTTTCGTTTACGATAGACGATTAAGCGTTAGCGATTGGCTACTTGTCTGGGCACCCAGATATTTGTATCTAGGTATATATTTATTTGTTAATATAATACTTAATATACGCGATATAATCGTTTTCATTGTTTTATTTCCTGAATATTATGTAACTATCGCGGTAACAGAAAAAAAATACTACGTCCCTTATACCTAGTTTAATAAATAAATCAATTACTCGTATTATAAAAATAGAGAAGTAACGTGTTCTAATTGTTTTTATTTTGTTACAGGTAAGTATCACCACATGACACTAAGAAATACTCGGAAAACTCACGAAAATTGACAAATAGGTAAATCGCTTATACAAAAACGTAAATTTTAAAATCGTGTTAGATACATGTATCTACCTACCTAAATAAATAAAATTTACGGTGAAATATAATACGGCGACGATATGCTAATTATATTTGAATTTGAGCGTGAGGATGATTTTCATTAATCTTTGACGTTAGAGAAAACGTACTTGAAGAAATTTAGGTTAAGTAAATACTTTAACATGGCTCCAGTAATATTTAATGTTCATTTTCCTCGCAGAACTTGGATAAAACGTACTCATACGCGGTTGCTTGAGCTAAAAAGTACCTATTTGCGAAATTTTATTATACTACGCTCTGAGACGGTTACGGTGGTCGGAGAGCTTAGTTTCAATAATATATTCCTTAGTATTTTTGCTGATTAATTTAGAATGCTACAGTGAACTTAGTCTTAGATAATATATATTTTAGCCGGATGGTTATGTTAATTTTGAACGCAAACAATAATCATCATCAAATTAAAAAATGTAAAACCGACTCAATCGATTTCTCCATGATTCCAACGTTAGACTCCGAATTGGTGCCAACTAGGTAGGTTTACCCGTACGATTAAATATAATAAAAAAAAAGATTCACTATTCGCGGGGATTTCGACAACACCTTTTTTTAATAAACTCCTACTTTTTTGAAGAAGGGTATAACCCCGAGATGGTCCCATTAGCACCAAGTGGGGGTCTGATAATGGGATCATACAATTCATCATAAAATAGTGACAGGTTCTGAAATGGTAGAACTTTTACTAATTAATACTTAAATAATAATTAAATTAAACATAACAATCACCGATTAACCAAGGTTTGCCCTACTCCCTATTTATTGTATTTCGTTTAGGCACTGGTCTCACCGCGAGCTACTAAGCTATTAACTATGGGCTATAAACACGAACAAACGATATGCACTCCCGAGTGTAAAAAAAAGAGACACGACGATACTCGCCCGGCGGTGATAGCTGATAATACTCGAAGCTGCCCAGCTACGAGTATATCAGCTATCACCGCCGGGCGAGTATCGCCGTGTCTCTTCATAGTGGGTGCGCCAAAGTATTTATAAAATTGCAACTTAGATTATTGGAACTCCGAAAATTTTTCTTATACAATTTAACTTCATAATGATCGGTATTTAGAATAATCTTTGTTCATAATTATCATCACATAGAATTATTTATGTTCATAATATTGTTTTTCATACATATTTTTAGTACTAACTTTTATGTTTATATAATTTTTCACTATACTTATTTTATGCTATATATTCTAATGTTATAGGTATTTATTTTTATCTGTACTGATTTTATGTATGAATTATTTTTGTTTAATTAAATATAAATCGTATTATTACTGTAAACTAGCTACCTGCACAAATCAGGTTGTGGCAGAGTAGGTACTGTACTAAACGGGTTCCCTCTAAACTTTTTTTGTCCGAAACGCTTAGGACATAACAGACTTGGTATAATCTAATTTGGCATCAAATTAACGAGACAGAAACATCACTTGGCTTAAATAACAATATTTCAAATATTATTTTGTCCGAAACTATCTTGGCATATCATTATTTACGCCGAGTGTTATAAGATAGAAATTAGATTTGCATTTTTTTTGGGCATGTAGCCACATGTTCGAAACTTGCCTTTTTCGTCAGGCAGAATTTGCTGTAAGGGTGAAAATTTCTGCAGTGAGCGAGCGAAGCGAGCGAACAAAACCTTCCGGGGCAGATCCGACTCGGATAGGTTAGGTTAGAAGACTAAGGCGGGAGCAAAGCTCCCGCCTTAGTCTTCGAGGTTATTTTTTTTTTAGCAACCTAGAAAGTACTCAGCTCAGTAACACAGTAACTAACGTACAGAATATTACTACTACCTCGATTATATTGAGAGGTTGTAATTATTCCTTCTCTGTTATGCTAAAACAGACTATGCCGATACTTTTTATGCACATCCAGATTATGCCTCATCATAAATAGGAGCATCGAAATTATGCTCGAATAATATTCGAACAACTCGAAATCTGCCACAAAGATATATGCTAAAGTTGAGAATTCCACAACAGTTTCTGCACAAAGCCCATTATGACTACATAGTTTATGTTATTCATAAAAGTATTATACCACAACAGAGTGAACCTAATGGGAAAATGTTTATAAATAAACAATTTATTTCAAATAACTTTATGAGTATAGATTAATCTACTTGACGACTTTAGGAGGATAAAAATTCGAAATAAAAATCGTTATGAACATTGTAGGTAGAAGTATAATTTTTAGTAAGAAAAAAAGTATGAGATAAAATTTTCGGAGTAATGATGATTATGAGTAAAAAACAGTATTAGTAAAAATATTCGAAGAAAAAATTGTATAAGTGCCAATATGGACCCCTTCATAGTTCATAGCTTAGTAGCTCGCGGTGAGACCAGTGCCTTACGAATGTTGACCTTATTTTACTATGGTGGTTGTTTTTCCAGTGACGCATCCTAGTGAATTTAAAGGATTATAAACTAGGAAACTACGTACATTATGCTGGTTTCATTTGGAAAGCAACCAGTTACAACGAGTTACAGTTAGTGCTCGAATTTTGCACGGGAATTAACGTTTAGTGAACTAAACTCGTATATCGAGACATATTTGCTTGTAATTGGGAGTCGGCAATTTACCGGTCATCATCAATCATCATCATCATTCTCAGCCGACAGACGTCCTCTCTACCATGAGATTCCGCTACGTTATTAACGCGCGTTTAATTTCTATCTATCCCGCTCGTACTCGCGTATTGGCGCGAGCGAGCTGGATAGAAAGTAAATGGTACGGCTACTTGACTTAAACATCCCTCAATTTTTGTTGAAATCGACGTATTGGATTTGTAATGACGTTTCGAGCTAGTCATTTATTGTCATCAGAACTCAGTGCGTGTGCAGGAGCCAAAATTTTTCTCGTAAGCC
>JALPQI010027565.1:0-12920 GCA_025490895.1 Thaumatotibia leucotreta
GTTGGAGGGTTGCCTATAGGTTACACACTAAAGAGGTCCGTGCTCTGTGGTTTCAAACATACAACTTTTTTGGACTGTTGACTTGAAAGTTAAATATTATCGAGTTCGTTGTGAAATATTTACACTGAAAAATTATTTATGACGACGAAGACAGTGATGTTGAAATGTGTGAAACACCACCAGATATCCGGGACGCCGCTACAACCGTGACCAATAATTTGCTGCCACAAAAATAAACATATTGTAGAAAACTTATTATATGCATGTAGATAAAGTTATGTATGTGACTGTACATAATTAGGCATTAAACACTCGTGTGATCTTATTATGAAACTCGCCTACGGCTCGTTTCATAAAACCACACTCATGTTTAATGCCTCTTATTATGCGCCAGCCACATAAATAACTATTTTTAACGTTACACAATTACAAAAAAAAGATCAATTGTACTGATATAATTATTCAAAATACTCGATTTATACCGCGCTAGACAAGCTAACTTAATTGGTAAAAACTGTATAACTTTTGAATGAAGATTGAAGAAGATTGCATGAAGAAAAGATTAAAAAATAGATGGGATTGCATGTGACTTTTGTTCGACGCTAGTCGTCATCATCATCATACTAATATGTCGATGATTAACCAACGGCGAAAATACCATTATATTTTCAAGCTTTAAATAGTACTATTTGGTAAGTACCTACGGTACGTATTCGTATCTTAAATATATAAATATAACATAGGTAACAACAATGTCAATATGTATGTCCGAATATTAAAATATTTTGCCTTAACACAGAATCACGCATGTAAATCAACATAATTGAGTAAATAAAACAAAAACTACAATTTGTACTTAAAGATAAAACATAAAATAAAATTATGCTAATATTAGAATAATCCATGTTTTTCAATTTCGTCGTAATCTTCACTTATTTTATTATTACCTAGAAACAAACAAAAATTCAACGAATGGATAATATTTTCTTATTCTAAAATTATGTTTAGTATATTTGGCGAATTTTGAGTTACTCTATTGAACATCGGTATGATATTTAACAATTTATTATTACTTTCGTTGAACATAATTTACGTATTCCTGTTGATAAAATAGATAAGGTAACCGCCCGTTACAACACAAGCATCACAACCACAACCGGACATAAGTACAAAATGAATAAGTTATTTAATTGTAAGACAGAATCTCAAGCATTGAAAATAAATACGGATACCATTAATCAGTTGTCAGTAAACAAAAAGTAAACAATACACTGTCTTATCACCAACTTACATTATACCTGAAGTTCATATACATTCTTTGTTAAAATTATTGTTATATATTATATATTAGTATTAATATAAAAATATATTTGCGAACGTGTTTCATGATGTGTCAAATGCAATGGAAAGTCAGCCATGTTCGTTTACCTTTTCTTTTTTTTTACGGATAACCAACAACTTAACCGTAAAAATAATACTTATCTATTAAAACTTAAAAACGGAATCTAAATAACGGAAAAATATGTGAAACTAAGATTAAATAAAAACTGCCTATTTTAAGTAGAACCTACTCCAATAAATAATTAAAGGTTTCCAAAGACATGAAAAAGTCTTCTTTCAGAAAAAGATTTTCAACTGTTTAATGGTATTGGTATAAGAATCGCTTCAACTTACAAAATACAACTCACCGACTTAACCAGCGTTCTGCCTCGCCAGCATTTTCTGGCGAATCACCTCGTCTCTCTCCCTGAGTTGTCTCTCAAGTCTGGTCCCCAGGTCCTCGGTCGAGGCCAGCTGACGTTGGGCGTTCGTCTCGTATTTCTGCAGGAGATCGGTGGCGAACGATGTGGGCTTAAAGGATTTGGATTCGCGGTTTTTGGGATTCTCTGGTTCTTTGCTGGTTTTGCTGTTTGATGATGTTATCTGTGGAACGATTTTTGAATTGTGATAAAATAAATAACGTGGGACCTCTTACACAAATCTCAAGCTCAATTAAAGCCCTTTCTCTATCAGCTGATAAGATTATGATGATGACGTTGTATGGAAAGCGGATCAAAACCCAACAGCGCGTAGCGCTGATAGTTGTGTCATTAAGTAGGTATTTACGGTTATTTTATTTAATTCTATGGGCACTTTTAACCATTCCATTGCAAAACGGAGATATTTGTATTTTAGTCAGAGTAAATACAATGATGATTGGTGTCTGGGCGATTTACTTAGAGAATGTCCACAGAACACCTTACTTTTATAAAATTATCCCATGGAATTCAACTTGCACCTATCCTATACAATGAATAAAGGACATAAGCAGTTTTTCACGACATTACTCCCTACTCAATTGGATTTTGGTCCATTTTGACGAATCCAGTAAACGAATATTCATTTGCGCTGCTGTGAAAGGTATAAGCGATGTGTACATACTCTACATGATGATTGTTGTCAATACATACGCTCGAAGTCGTCTTCTTCTTGAACGTGACACAGTCTTTCAACACCAAAGGCTGCACCTGGGGTTTAGGCTTGGGGCTCTCCATACTAGTGAACCAACCATTCACCTTCGATATCGAATCTGGATCTACATAATTAACATTACTTTCACTACTAGATGTTGAAGGCACTTCCTTTTCATCTACTTTCATTTCAACTTTTTCCTTAATTTTATCACCATTTTTACTTTCGATTTTTTCATCAAAGACTGGTGGTTTTTCAAAATATTCAGGCTTTATTAGCTTCACCGGTTTTTCTTGTGGGATCATGCCAAGTTTCAGCAAGGTTGCTATTGCCACGTTCTTTTGCCGTTTAGTTTGCAAAGACTTGTCAGTCGAAGACGATATGATTGTAGATTTGATTTTTTTTTGTAAGTCCTTTATTTCTTCTGGTTTAGGCGAAGTGGTTGTTTTAGTTACATGTTTTGGCAGTCCTTCCGCAAGTTTACTTGGTTTAGTTACTTGTTCTTTTATTCCTGCTTCTGGTTGTAGTTTTGCGTCTTCTTTAGCATCATTGACATTTTGTTCTTCATCATTTTTGTTACTTCTACTCTTAAACATATTACCATTAAATGCTGGTATACCTTTTTGTTTCGTACCATTTACGGGTACATTTATTGAATGCGATGAATCTTTATTCCCGTTTGTCATTCTATTCACTCTAGTTGCTTGTGAATTATTTTTCTTTGGGGAATATATTGGCACATTTATTTTAGCACGACTGTTACTACTGGGAACATATTCTCCCGCGTTAGGATTAAGCTTACTTATTCTAATTTCGTCTGTTATTTTATTGCGGAACAGTGTCTTTGGTTCGTCATCTGTCGTTTCGTCCATATCGTTTACCTGAAACAAATTATTTATTTATCTACGGGTGTTGACTTGACACGCTTTTTTCCCAAAGGCACTCGTTAGCCTCCGAGATCCTTTATCTGTTTACCACTATCAAAACATGCATTTAATAAATCACATGACCTAAGAATGAAAGAAGGTTCTTGTTCGTCTACAGTTTTTTTTCCCCAAGGGTATCACCTGACTTCCCTTTTTTTTGTCTAGGGGGGATGCATTACCTACGCTTACTGCCGGTGCGGCAAGGAACCCGAACGGTTATATGGGACTCCCGTTTGGCTAATGAGGCCTACCGTATATCCACTAAAAAAACCCCCGTAAGTCACGTCACGTCGCCTTTTTGGCGGGGTTACGAGAACGCTCTCGCACACATTCGCGACACCGCTAGTACCGCTACACGCCGTACCGCTGACGCTCGCCACTCAGGCCTTAAAGCCTGCCCACGAGGTCTAAGGCGACCGGCGGTGAGCGAATCCATAAGTCTAAGGCCTGAGTAGTCGCTCGAGCTGTGCGCCGGGCGGCCATGTTAAACAAATGCAAAACCCACATGCGTGTGGTGTGACCTGAGTACACGCTGTTGAAATCCCGGGTTATATTTTTTTTTCCACCTGTTACCACTGGGAATAACTGGGAATTAAAATTCCTAACTGTTACCACCAAACTAATTATTTTAGTAACTAACCAAATATTTTAGTGGTAACTAGTGGGAAAAAAATCCCAGTAAGTTACCACCAAGTACTCTGGTGGTAACAGTTGGGAATTTTAATTCCATCAAACTAATTATTTTAGTAACTAACCAAATATTTTAGTGGTAACTAGTGGGAAAAAAAATCTCAGTAAGTTACCACCAAGTACTCTGGTGGTAACAGGTGGGAACAAAATTCTCAGTTGTTACCACTGGTGTCAAGTTGGTGGTAACAGGTGGGAATAACCCGAAATCCCTTGGACGCTCGATGGGCCGCTGCCCGCCCCGCCGGACGCGCCGCTCGAGGCTCGGCACTTACGCCGCGGCCACGACATCGATCTAAGGCGACCGGCTTACCGGAAAACGTATGGTGCTCCCTCTCGTACCCATATCGACATCCCACTCCACCTCATGGATTCGCTGGTCGCCTTAGACCAATGTCGTGGCCGGGCCGTGAGGCCGACACTTACGGAACGGAACTCCTTCTCGCACGTATGGTATCCGCCCCGCTGCTCGCCTTAGACAAATGTAGTGGCCGGGCCGTTACACTACCTTCTCTTGCATTCTGTGGACCATAGGAAAAGCCTATATCTAAAAAAATACTTACTATTTTGAGCATAGTAGAGATGCCGGTCAGGTCGGGATCTATGCCGTCCACTGCTGCGGGCTCTCGGTGGTTCCCGTAGAAGTAGCTCATCTCATCCTCTGAAAAATATGGTATTGTACAGTAGATATACAGGGTGTAAAGGTTTCAGTGACGATGTCTTTTACACACTGTATAAATTGATGCGGCTGAGTGCACCACGCACCCTAAGATAAAATCATAACTATCCATTATACCATGCGTAATGACCCTTGACTGTCGGTAATGTACGCTTTCTATTTCATCATGTAACCTTCATCGTATAGAACTAAGTTACTATATAAGGAAACCCTTTCTCTTAAATAAAGGTCATTCTACAACGAACAACCTTGAGTATCATTTCTGCTCCTGTAACGTCAGTCACTTCAGTATGCTGCTATGCTATTCTCTTATTCACACATTCGACGCTGCGTTCGTCAACGGGCTCAAAGTCGAGAAAGCCTTGTCTAAAATCCTAGCTGTTTGATTTGACATTAGGAATCGAGGCTGTGAGCGAGGTCGTGGGCTGTTTTTCGTTAGAGAATACGAAGTTCGTACATTAAACGTCAAACTCTCGACGCAGTGTAGTTCCAGCTCACGCCGCATTTGTCGCCGAGCACTAGTGTCGTTTAAAGTACATTAGTGAATACCATTTTTAGGCTGCCACTTGTTTACGTAAAAACTCACCAAAGCCGAGGCAACTTCGCCGGATAAATCTCACCAAACTTTCGGTTAAATACAGGTTAAGGAGAATTTTCATAGAAAATACTGTAAACATGCTGATTTTAATTAGTTTACAGGATAAGTCGAATCAATTTTTATTTGAGAATGTATTGATAATGTCTTTTGAATTTTCATTGAATTTTAAAAACGTAGCTTTATCGTCAGATAACTCCGTGGATATAAGAATAGCAAGTCATGAATAAAATGCAATTTTTTCTATGCATTTGCTGTTTTTTTAATCACTCACACATCAAATCAGAATCACATTTTTCGATATATATAAATCTGCGCATCATCACTTATCGTAAACCATAGGTACTAGTACGGTCAAACATACACACATAACATACATTAACATACATACATTGTTTTACCCTAAACTCGCAAATTAAGTAGTATCGCTGCATTTTTGGTTTGTTGTTTAGACGCCATAGGACAATATAAAACCACATTTTGCAAGCAAAATAAAGTTGTGCTAGCTGCGTAGGGTTATTCCCACCTGTTACTACCAACTTGACACCAGTGGTAACAACTGGGAATTTTTTCCCACCTGTTTTTTTCCAACTGGGAATTAAAATTCCCAACTGTTACCACCAAACCAATTGGTGGTAACTACTGGGAAAAAGAATTCCCAGTAGTTACCACTAAGTTAATATTTAGTCCTATTGCAATAGAATACCTAGAAGCCATAAATTATGTTATACAATGGTAACAATTTCCAGAGACTATAATTATTATAAAATCTTATACTACAAATAAAGACGAATTACACTGATTTTTTATTCAAAGCAAGAATATTTCAATACTTCATTTTTCGTGTAAGTACCTAAAACCTTGTAGTAGTTATAATAATCTTAAAAAAGGATTGACACACATTGAAAATGTAACTATCTGTTAACAAATTCTTATATGGGTAAATAGAAGAATAGAAATGCTCCTTTACATAGTTCTTAATATTTTTGGTTCAGATTCAGAGTAGGTAATATATTTAAAAAATATTTTCATTTTTAGTAAGATTCGATGGTTAATAAGATATTTTATAAACAAAGTAATATTCATAAAATTAGCTCCTTATTAATAACTGACAAGGTATTTTGTGTATATTTTATTAAAAACAAGCACATTACTAGTAAAGTACTTGGTGGTAACTACTGGGAAAAAGAATTCCCAGTAGTTACCACCAATCACTTTAGTGGTAACTACTGGGAATTCTTTTTCCCAGTAGTTACCACCAAGTACTCTGGTGGTAACAGGTGGGAAAAAAATTCCCAGTTGTTACCACTGCTGTCAAGTTGGTGGTAACAGGTGGAATTAACCCGCTGCGTATTACGTGAAAAACTGCGAAATTTACGGTCATTTTTAGTTACTGATTTTTATTAAGAAACTCTTACGTCTCGAATCTCTGAAACTATAAGACCTAGGGTAAAGCATGTTAGCTCAACTTGTTGGAAATTTATTAATCTTTAAACGCTTCTTAACATACAGGGTGGTCCAAACCTTGACGTCAAAAAATTTTTTTTAGATTCCTCACGTCATAAGCTATCAGAATATACCCCATGTATGTTAGCCGATTTTTTGTAGTTTTCGAGTTATGAATTTTTGAAAAATTTTTTTTGAGAAATTCTGGAATGAAGAAAAATATTGATAAAAAAAACTATTGGGGTTTTTTAATATTTTCTTTTTGTGAAAGTATTACCACAAATAAAGCATTTACTGACAAAAAAATTTGCGTCCTCACTTTGATACAAGTAGGATAAAAAATACAAAATTCAAAATTTTACGTTAAAAATGCATCAAAATAGAATAAATGTACTTAAATAAAAAAAATAAAACATATCCCAAGGATTTTTGGTAATGTAATGACTGCCCTAGACCTTAAACCTTCGTAAAAGCCAAAAAAAAGTGAAAAAAAAAAAATTAAAAATCTTTATTAAACAAAAAGTATTACATGACAATTGGATAAACATTGGTAACCGCACTAGGCGTGCCTGTATCGCGGCGACCAAAAACTTGAAGACTTGCCTAAGAAGCTTCAGCCGGTTGACAGAGCAAAACGTTTGGTAGATGCTATTTTGTTTACAACTAAGTGCACACTATGAACATTAAGACTAAAAATAAAAAATATGAAAATTACAGATTTATGACTATTGCACCAGAAAAATTCAGCTATTTCGAGTTTGAATAATTCTTTCAGTTTCGTCGTAATTTAAGTTGGCTAGCCACTCCTTTATAAGTTGCTTGGCTTTGAAAACGGACTTTTCCTTAATATCTACATGTTTAGTGACAATATTGTAAATAAAACTAGATATGTAGGGGTCAAATCGCTTTGCGAAGGCAGTACGTAACGGTGGAACCTGTGCTCGATACACTCTTTTGCTAAGCATATCTTTATGTTCATCACTTCCAAGAATTTGCTTATGTTTGCTTATTGCGATCTTGAGTATAAATAGTTGACGTACTGTTAGCACTTCAGACTCTTGGAATAACAAAGATGTTGAAAACCTGAAGGGTTTATTGAGCATTTTTTTAAGAACTGCACGCTGCGCTCTCTCCGCCTCGATTATAACCGTTTTGCTGGAACTGCCCCAGCACTTTATACAATACGTCAGAAGAGATTCACATAATGCGTAGTATACTGATTTGAGGGTTTTGATGTCGGCTACGTTACTTAAGTGCCGCATAACAAAAACGATTCTTCTCACGCGATTTGAAAGCGCAGCTATGTGAGATTTAAAGTTCAAATTGTGGTCTATTATAACGCCCAAGTATTTTATCTTCTCAGCTTGAGAAACGGAACCACAGGAACATGCATCCACATCGCCTTTGCAATTGTGAATTTTTATGCCTAGCGTGGGAACGGGGGGTGAAGATGCTAGAGTCTTATGAAAGCAAAGAAAATTTGATTTTTTAATATTCAATGTTAATAAGTTTTTTTGGAGCCATTCAGCGCCTAAAGACATGCCGTGCTCAGCGTTTGTAAAAGCCTCTTTCCAATTTTGTCCACGAAAGATAATAGCAGTGTCATCAGCATAGCAGATGATTTCTGCATCTTTTAATGGAACACTGTGAAGATCATTCATATACAGAATGAACAAGGTTGGCCCAAGAATACTCCCTTGTGGTACCCCAAAGCGAACCTCCATTGGACTGCTCCTATGCTGGCACAGTATAAAGACAAGTCCAGTAGTCACTCTCCGGCAGTGGCGACGCGAATGATACCTACTGCACAGGGTTGAACAAAATTAATTATTCGACTTGGTACAAAGGTACTATAGGTATAACTGTCAATATGAGTACTACAATACCACATCATGACATTGCATCAGTATTGAATACTGATGATTATGAAAAATAATATTAAATATTATGTACCTTAGGTATCGATTAACGTATGCGGAATGAAATCTGCACAAAGTTTAATATTATATTAAATAAATGATATCATTATTATTTTCTTGAACATGTACGTTTTTTAATATCGATTTTAACAAGTATTCATGCAAGATAAAAACTACTTGAATCCAAAGTGTATAACTTTAGTTTTATGATACTTTATCCATTGATGTCGAAAAAACAAATGTTAGCATTTTTCTTGCCTCTAATTTTATCTTCTGTAGGAAAACTTTTTAAATAAAAATCCTTTGCTCATTATATTTCATATTCTTGTTAATTGGTCTATTGATACTTACTTATTATGCTAAAAATATTTAATTGAAATTAGCTATAAGTCGTTCACCGTGACATCCGTTACTGAAAAAGCAGTGTTTTTTACACTTTTTGATCAAATGGCGAAGTCATATTTTCAAAGTTGTTTATTTTTATTTTCCGTGTTGATAGGCTTGCTCTTTGTTTATGTTTCGTAATGCCCATGGTTTGAGGATGTTTTTCATCAATTTTGTTGTCATATTTAGAAGTATTTCTGAGCTCCCTGTTCGATTTTGTGATTCGGGTTAACGTAATTTCCTTTATTCGAGCTCTTTCTGAAAAGTGGCTGTAGCCAAATTGTTACATTACACTAGGGTTTCTAATATCATTTATTGGAAACGAAAAGAATGCGAGATTTTTATAAAACAGTGTTTCAAATCTTGCCTTCTTCTAAAAAATCAGAATCATCGATTTTGGCCTTAGCAAATGTGTCTTGTGGAAAATACATGCAGTTGTGCGACATTGTTCTACTCAATTGGCCATAATTTCTAAAGAAAGATGCCAAACCCGACAAAACTATCCAATTTAATTAACAATTGTATACAAATTAATTTAGCATTGAGACACAAGTTAAATTTAATTTTTTTATTTTGTTTTTACTTGTTCAAAATTTGTGCAAATTTCACTCCGCATACGTTAGTCTCATGCACAGAATCATTAAAACATTACAATACCGTAATGTGTTCGGCACTGATGTCATTTTTTTAATTTTCTATCTCGAACGCAATACGACACAAAGCGCGCTGCGCGGCCGGCCGACCCCAACTGACTTATCCCAAATTATCCCAATTTGCATGTACTCGCTGCGTGCGTGTACTGCGCCTGTGTGCGTGGCCGCGCGGCGTTCATTTGTTAGAAGAGTAATTACTGGTGTATACTGTGATGCTGGCCCACCCTTACAACTTGTTGCCGCTTCGACAAATAGCTCTTGAACCATTGCAAAGGTAAACCTCTAACGGTTCACTAATGTTTAACCAAAACAATGTTAGCAAATATTTATTTTACAACAAACGTTTCACCAAAAAAAATGTATCATTTTACAAAAACTCAATTGACAAATAATCATTAAGCAATTAATACATTAGAACAATGTATAAATTAATAAATAAATCAATTGTATATTTTACATGTCACCTAAAACTACGTTTAACATATTTGTACATTCACCGATACTTATCTCGACCATTTTCGATTTTGGGGAATTTTTTTCTGGGTTACAATAAAAAAAAAATAACCTCGAAGACTAAGGCGGGAGCAAAGCTCCCGCCTTAGTCTTCTAACCTAACTTATCCGAGTCGGATCTGCCCCGGAAGGTTTTGTTCGCTCGCTTCGCTCGCTCACTGCAGATTTTGGTCAAGATTACGATGAATGTTATGTTAATTTTTTTTTATTTGATGTCGAATATCTCGGCCATTTTTGATTTTGGGGAAAAATTTACTGAGTTGCAACAAAAAAACCCACTTTGCTATACTCCAACCCATTTTAGCAAACATTTTTAGGCTAATGGTAAATTTATTAGTTTACTTTGTTGTTAAATATTCTTTTGCCAAAAATACCTCTTATAAAATGATATTTTATTTGTTAACGGCCTTATTCATAAAAAGTTACGCGTCCGCTGATGGGTCGTTGTTGACCGGATGGCTAAAAACGTTATTCATAAACGTTCAATAGCGCTATTCAGCCGCTCAAACCTACTATAAATCCCCCGAAAGTTATAGAGCCGAGGACCCTTCTATAACGGTCTTATAACTTCTTATTTAACAAGATGGCTGCCAAAATTTTGATCAGCTGATTTTTGACAGGTGCATAACCATGCGTTTCAAGTAGGCAGAAGAGAAAAGATAAAGGTATGAAAGTCTGATTTGGTGTATAGTTTTTTATATCGTCTATTCATCTGATTATTATTAAATATGTATCCAGAGATACTTAATTATATTTAGATAGGTATTTAAAATAAATATCCGATGATTTATTGTAAGTAGTTACGCAGTTTCGATTTTCTCTACATGCAACATTACACGAATCAGAAATGGTGGGAAAACTAATCTCCAACTTTTTTAATTTAAATATTTGCGAATTCCCGCCAGACAGCTGTCAAACTTTTTTTTAATTTGCGGTGAGACCACATTTTTGTCGATGATTTTGTCAAGGCGCCAACATAACGCGTCTAATCCGTTCAACAGCGGCTCAACAGTTATCGGAGAGATATTGAGCGTTTATGAATAACACTTCTTATAAACCGTTCAACAAGACTTATCGGCTCGATAACTATTGGGCCCCTCAAACCTTCAACAAGGAATTTTTATGAATAAGGCCGTAATTATTTGGCTAAGATAATAAATTGTCAAAGATGTTTTTGTAGAAAAAAGGATTTGCCGAAACATAATTTTGCCAGTAGTTGGTTGCCAAGTGTAAATTTGTTAAACAATTTTTGGTCAAACGACAGGATACCACCTCTAACACCGCACGCATTTAGTTTTTTGATAAGTATCGAAGCGGACACAGTGATACTTAATAATGAGGATTTTTCGGAGTAGTCTGTCAAATAAACTACTACTACTATTAAAAAAACTTAAAATTTTAAAGTAGTAAAAAATGACTTGAATAACTACACAAATTGAGTTTTCGTGGTATTTTCTGTCTTTGTTTATTGATAAGAACAACAAAACAGACGAAATTTCACTTTATTTTTAAATTAAAAATTTAGAAGTTTTTTTTAAGTTTATTTGACCGACTACTCCGAAAAATCCTCATTATTAAGTATAACTTTTTTTTTGCTTTTACGAAGGTTTAAGGTCTAGGGCAGTCTTTACATTACCAAAAATCCTTGGGATACGTTTTATTTTTTTTATTTAAGTACATTAATGCTATTTTGATGCATTTTTAACGTAAAATTTTGAATTTTGTATTTTTTATCCTACTTGTATCAAAGTGAGGACGCAATTTTTTTTGTCAGTAAATGCTTTATTTGTAGTAATACTTTCACAAAAAGAAAATATTAAAAAACCCAATAGTTTTTTTTTATCAATATTTTTCTTCATTCCAGAATTTCTCAAAAAAAAAATTTTCTAAAATTCATAACTCGAAAACTACAAAAAATCGGCTAACATACATGGGGTATATTCTGATAGCCCATGACGTAGGGAACCTAAAAAAAAATTTTTGACGTCAAGGTTTGGACCACCCTGTATAATGTCAAAAAACGTAAGGTTTTTTAATAAAAATCAGAAACTAAAAAATGATTGCAAATTTCGCAGTTTTTCACGTACTACGTAGCTAGCACAGCTTTTTTTTTGCTTGCAAAATGTGGTTTTATAGTGCCATATGGTGTCTAAACAACCTACCAAAAATGCAGCTATACTGCATGCTTTAAGAGTTTCATGTAAAGTTTGACCGTACTATAACCACCAACCAGCAATAAAATTGTGCTAGTATATATTATGAATATTTAATTGAGTTTGGTTTTTCTTTTTTTAAGTTAATTTTTTATTGGCATTATACGGCGCTTTTTGAATCAACAATTTCTAAAACATTACATTGTAAATACATGCACCATTTCCGCATTACGATTGGTCACGTTTTGCGTACGAGACTCTAAAACGGCTGTAAACTTACTAAGTTATGGCGTACTTAACTCGCGTATGGGGTATGACCAATGAGCATAAAGCGTTTGAAAGACTGCTCATTCGTAGTCTTGTTGGGTTCCGTAGCGTCACAAAACGGAACCATTGTAATTATAGTGAAGTTCCCGTAGGTCACAAATTGCACAATTTAATTATGTGCTAAACAAGTATGCATGAAAAAAGTTGATTGACCCAAAACACGCTAACACTTCTGTGGGTCTACCGCT
>JALPQI010027566.1:0-10829 GCA_025490895.1 Thaumatotibia leucotreta
TGTCATTGTCAAATAAAGTTTTCAGGTTTCCACAACCTTTTTGTTATTTAATTTATTTATTTAAAATAATTCCTAATAAAAAAATTATATACCTCCGTAATGTTTGTACGCCATTTTGTTTAATATGGGTGACAGCAACTAGGATTTTCTTAAAAACACGTAAATACCTAAAAACTTTTCTTTTCTCTTAACTAACATAGAAATGACAAAATTTTCTTGTAAAGAACTTAAAATGATAAGAGCCAACGTTTCAAAGCCTATTTTAAAAAGAAGTTGAATTACCCACTGGTAATAAATATGGCACGCTGTCGTTTGTGTTCACTAACACAAACGACAGCGTGCCATATTTATTAAGACAGTAGGTATGGTTAAATTACTAAGCCCCCTGCCTTATTACGGGTTAAAATTATGGGAAAGAAATTTGGAAATGTAAAATGAAAGCATTTTTCGTATTTTATTTTTTATTTGTCTTCTTCATTACTTATCCTCCTGAGTCCTGGGTAAAAATCGAATACACTCCTATAAAAGCCTAAACATGGCTGAACCAAGTGGGTCACCTTGTTAACAACCTACGGAAGAAAACAAAACCTTAGATCTGTATGATAATTTAAATGGAGAACTATAGCACTGCCAAAGAAATTTGTAGGTCAAAGGAATTTTACGAATACGAAATGTGAACATAAAGCACGCTACAATATATTATTCTGCAATTTTCTAAACGTATGCAGAAATAGGGTTTTAATTTATGTGTAGTTAAATTGCTGTACCGAATGTTATTAACACCTGAGGTGATACCAGCGCAATACCAACTTTGTTACTAATAATTGCGGATAATTAAGTTTTTATTAAAATATCTCATATTTACGTGAAAATAAGTAAATAATATTGTTTCTTTAAATTAAAGAATTAAAATTACCAATAAATAAGATATCTCAACGTCTATTTATAGAAAATAAGGATTTACTATTGTACGAACATTTCAATGTTGTGGCAATATTTTCGTAGATTCTTTGGCCTCGAACTCCAATTAGTGGTTTAGTAAGAGAATAATGTATGGAAATCACATAGTTAAAATTCACAAACCCGGAACTATTTTTGGAGCGTATAGATATTGACATAAAGTTCAAAATGGCGTTAAAATCCAAAAACCGGCCAAGTTCGAGTCGGACTCGCGCGCGAAGGGTTCCGTACCATTATCAATTTATTATTTAAAAAATACAGTTAAATCAACCTATCTCAAAAACTATAGGAGATAATTTGATCAAACCAAAAATCGTTGATAGAGTTTATTAATGTGCATAACATATATTTTTTTTAGAATTTTATATCGCGTAGTTTAAAAAATAGAGGGGGGGGGGGACACATTTTTTAGACTTTGAGAGCTGATATCTCGAAAACGATTTGCTTAAATAAAAATGAGATTTATAAACCTTCATATCATTTTCAAAGACCTTTCTATTTATACCCCACACGCTTATATACAACAAATTTTTTTTTTCTATCCCTCAGTTACATGTATGGAGGGCCCCCACCCGAATGTTTTTTTTACAATTTAGTATCATAATCCTGTAGCGGTTCATACAACACATATCCTTACCAAATTTCGTTACTGTAGCATTTATAGTTTCCGAGTAAATCGGCTGTGACAGACGGACAGACGGACATGACGAATCTATAAGGGTTCCGTTTTTGCCATTTTGGCTACGGAACCCTAAAAATCAAGAAAAATCACATAGCGACTTTTGTAGGAACAGCGACGATATACGAGTTGTATTAATTTATTAACATCGCTATGTACCGATTGTTGGTTATTTCTGAAACGTCATAATGGTAATGACATGGGCCAGCGTGACATTTCGCCATTGTTGGTAGTTTTTTTGACGTGTATTGGAATTTAAATACGTTATAGGATTGTTATATTCCGATTCTTTACTCTAATAAAACTAAGCTCATGAATTACACCGTAAATACCACGTATTCATTACAAAAACAAGCCACAATTCAACATACTGTCACGGAAAGCGTTAACCACCCTCGACATTATTATACACACACATGCCCACTTCATATTCAAGTTAACAAATAATAAAGTGGATTTTTGTAGGTACCTAAAGATTTTTGTTTGAGATGGTTAAAATACCCATCTGTACATATTGAATACATATTATTATGTAAGCTTAGTTATCTGTGGAATGCGAAACTGGGTCCTGTAACACAGGGCGTCCTAGCTTAGGACACAGGGTCGTGATATTACTGAAATGTTGTTTTTAGTACAATAAACTTTTTGACGTGACGTCTTATAAATTGGTTTGCCGGGTGACACTTCAAGAAACTGCGTTACGCTCCGCTCACGTTATGCGCTCACAATGAGAGCGAGTGAGAGGCACGCGTCCCTTCCACTCGGGCATGGTTAGCCCGCCTAAGAGCGAGAGAGACAGACATAAAAAGTCGTTGTCACGCATGAATGTAGGATTAATATGGATTTGACAACGTTATAATAATAGCAAGAACGAAAGGGATGGTCTTATGAAACTTTTTACTAGTGGAAGTGAAAAGGAACGATAATCGTCCGTCCTTATCACTGTGCCACTATTTTTTGTGTGTGTGCATTAGATGCTAAATGTAAGTGCCAGACAAATGCGTTGAATACGTCACTAAGTGCCTGTGTGGCACTTTCTTCTTAGTAGTAAGTGACTATGTCTATCCCTCTTAGTGGCACACTATGTGCGGCCCCTCGTTGTCACGTAAAACTTTCGCCCGTATACCGAGTTTACAGGCAACCAATTTTTTTTTCACGTTATAGCCGGACTCACTGCATTCGGTCGCCGTGAAGTACCTCGGGGTGAGTGCGGCCGCGCGATCAGGGGTCGCTCGAGCCGACAGCGGCCGAGGGGAGGGGGGGCTCAGGGAGCTGCTGCGGACCGGCAACCTCAGGGCCGCCGTCAACCTGTCCGCTGCATTACTGGCGCAGCACAAACAAGGTCTAAATACTATAGAGTATAGAGGCAACAAAAGACTTAGAGTTAGTGCATACATTTAACAACATAGTTCGACAACAGGCTATAAGCTGGGATCCGATTGTATCAGCAGAGGTAGAGAGGAGCACCATGTTTTTTTTTTTTTTTTTTTTTTTTTTTTTTTTTTTTTTTTTTTTTTTTTTTTTTTTTTTTTTTTTTTTTTTTTTTTTTTTTACCACCCTCGACATTATAGACTGTCGCAGCACAAGCAAGGTCACCACCCTCGACATTATAGCCGGACTCGCTGCACTCGGTCGCCGTGAAGTACCTCGGGGTGAGTGCGGCCGCGCGATCAGGGGTCGCTCGAGCCGACAGCGGCCGAGGGGAGGCGGGGCTCAGGGAGCTGCTGCGGACCGGCAACCTCAGGGCCGCCGTCAACCTGTCCGCTGCATTACTGTCGCAGCATAAGCAAGGTTTAAATACTATAGAGTATAGAGGCTACAAAAGACCTAGAGTTAGTGCATACATTTAACAATATAGTGCGACAACAGGCTATAAGCTGGGATCCGATTGTATCAGCAGAGGTAGAGAGGAGCTCCATGAATTTGTTCCATGAATTGGTTTTTTTTTTTTTTTTTTTTTGTTTTTTATAACCATCCTCGACATTATAGCCGGCCTCGCTGCACTCGGTCGAGCCGACAGCGCGGGGAGGCCTCAGGGAGCTGCTGCGGACCGGCAACCTCAGGGCCGCCGTCAACCTGTCCGCTGCATTACTGGCGCAGCACAAGCAAGGTCTAAAATAGTACATTACTATAGAGTATAGAGGCTACAAAATACTTAGAGTTAGTGCGTACATTTAACAACATAGTGCGACAACAGGCTATAAGCTGGGATCGATTGTATCAGCAGAGGTAGAGAGGAGCTCCATGAATTTTTTTTTTTTTTTTTTTTTTTTTTTTTTTTTT
The DNA here is from genome assembly GCA_025490895.1 of Thaumatotibia leucotreta. Classification (NCBI taxonomy): domain Eukaryota; kingdom Metazoa; phylum Arthropoda; class Insecta; order Lepidoptera; family Tortricidae; genus Thaumatotibia; species Thaumatotibia leucotreta. The sequence continues at coordinate 3,923 of JALPQI010027566.1, forward strand.
TTTTTTTTTTTTTTTTTTTTTTTTTACCACCCTCGACATTATAGACTGTCGCAGCACAAGCAAGGTTACCACCCTCGACATTATAGCCGGACTCACTGCACTCGGTGGCCGTGAAGTACCTCGGGGTGAGTGCGGCCGCGCGATCAGGGGTCGCTCGAGCCGACAGCGGCCGAGGGGAGGCGGGGCTCAGGGAGCTGCTGCGGACCGGCAACCTCAGGGCCGCCGTCAACCTGTCCGCTGCATTACTGTCGCAGCACAAGCAAGGTTTTTTTTTTTTTTTTTTACCACTCTCGACATTATAGCCGGCCTCGCTGTCGAAGCCCAGGGCCCCCATCTTCAGGGGGCCCCCGAAAGAACAACTTTCCTTACATTTATTCTCACGTTTACTTTCCTTTCGAAAGGGGCCCCAAAACCCTTGGGTGCCCAGGGGCCCTCCATAGTTAACCGTTTCAGGGCGGATAACACGCCAGGCGTGTCATGAATGTTTTTAACGAATGGCGTATGACACGATAGGCGTGTCATCATATTCTATTGTGTAAGGCACGCTTGGCGTATCATGAAAAAAATTGTTCGCCGCCATAAATAAAAGTTTTTGAAAATGGAACACGCAACGAATCAGTTAAAGACGGCCTTTGCTCGGTCGAGCCGACAGCGGGCGTGGGGAGGCGGGGCTCAGCACAAGCAAGGTCTGAAATAGTACATTACTATAGAGGCTACAAAAGACGTAGAGTTAGTGCATACATTTAACAACATAGAGCGACAACAGGCTATAAGCTGGGATCCGAGCGAATCAGCGAAGGTAGAGTGGAGCTCCATGAAACATCTGGGAGTGAGTGATGGCAACCACAGGCAACCGCCGCCACTTGGCCGCGCGTCTGCCAGCGGCCTTTTCGAGTATTTCAAGCGATACTGATATTTTATAATATGTAGATAAAATCTTAAATTATTTCACAATCAAAGGGATTGCCGCGTCGCTGCCGGCCGCTGCTATTGCGGTCTGAATCGGCCTTAGCTTTTATGTTACAAGGAGCGTTAAACCGACCGGACAGCCGCGAGGTTGGTTGCCAGGGGAAATCTAGGATAGCACGATACGACGATAGTTTCAGTCGCCATCAGATATATCGTTGCGTCCGGAGCGCTCAAAAATATCTGAACACGCCGTAATCGTTATCCGCCATCGACCAGCGCTCTGACATGCCTAGGTATGCCAGAGCATATGCTGAGTAGAGTCCATTTGCAGCCACTGTGACAGTACCAATATATGAGTATGTATTGTTAAGGTGCATTCAGACCAAAAGAGCATTCGCTGTTCTATCCCCTGCTCTACGAAATCAACCAATCACGTTTTGTGTAACGATAGAATTTCACAGAGTAGGAGGTTAGAATAGCGAATGTTCGCTTGGTCTGAGTGCACCTTTAGATCTTTAATTTTATTTTTCTCTTATTTTATTATTATTATTTGTTTCTATTGTGTGTGTTAAGTTATTTTGATTTGTGTTTTGGTGATGTACCTTTAGGCTCAATATATTATTTTCTATTGGATTCTATTCTATTCATCATCATAAGCCTATGTTAGTCCACTGCTGGACGTAGGCCTATTAACTATGCGTACAGACGCATTAGGAGGCAAATGTCCATAAAGTATAAATATGTTTTAACGCTTCTCACGCTACAATATTTTTATTTTCTTTTGAACTAATATGTAATCCTGCAAAGTTTACTTTCCCGGCGCCTCCAGTAATGTACATTACAGGCGCAGGCAGAGCCGGCCGGCTTCCCGGCGCGCGTCATTCCCCCCGCTCCCTCCAAATATGGCTGTCCCGCTTGTGCGCCATGCTGCGCATCCAGCTGGCCTCGCAGGCCGCCGCCGAGGCCGTCGCCTTCGGGGCCTGCGACCAGCCCGACATGTACTACCAGGTAAGATATAGTCAGTGGCGTGCATAGGGTTTTTAGTTAGGGTAGGCAATTTTTTAATCTGAGAAACAAACAATATTGAACATCAAAATTGCAAACTCACAAGTGGATAGACTTAGGGTAAAGTACCTACAAGAGTCTACGAGTATAACTTGCGACATAATTAGTACATTGTGCATCAAGGGAGGTAAGTACGGAAATACTAACGAGAGTGTTAGAAGCCCGACGCCGTTAGGCGGAGGGCTTTTATGACTCGAGTTAGTATTCCGCTTACCGACCGTGGTGCATACAATGTTTTTCATCACACTTGCCGACAAAAAAATAAGTTTTAAGAAATAACATTATTAAATGACGTACTGACATTTCTATTACTCCATAGGGAATTTCACTTTTCTATTACTCCCGCTGCGCGCGCAAACAATGGCGCGCTTAGGCAGCAAGTGTGATGAAAAGTACATTACATCAGAGGCCGGGAGAATGAGGATTTCCGTCCAAGTTGGTATTATCAAACCGGAATCAGAAAGGGATTGGAAAGTACTGTTGACACAACAAATGACACTTCATTTACCTAGAAAAGAGTTGTTTATAGATGTAGTGAGTGATTAATTAATCTATTGTCTGTAAGTCTCGGCACTTAACCTAGGAATATATTAATATTACTATGAATATATCCTAGATTGACGTATACAGCGTGTTTTTCTTCATATGCTATAAATTTAAGGGGAGCTTATAGGTCAAATATAATTAATTAAATAAATAAATAAATATCTTAGGACATCTTACACAAATCAACCTAGTCCCACGGTAAGCACAATTAAGGCTTGTGATGTGGGTACCAGGCGACGATATATATAATAGATATATACATATAGCTACTTATATATACATAGACAGCCATGACCAAGGAACAAACATTTGTGATAAATAAATACACAAAGAATGCCCTCGCCGGGATTCGAACCCGGAACCTCCAGCTTCGTAGGCAGGGTCACTACCAACTAGGCTACGGAGGCTGACAAATGGCTGTTAATAGCAGCTGTCTTTGTCGCACTAATATGAAAGAGTGACAGAGAGGGAAAACTACGCGACTAAGCGCTAGCGATTGGCATCTTGGCTAAGCATCAAGGAATAGTACATTACATCAGAGGACGGGAAAATGAGGATTGCCGGCCACGTTGGTATATACATACATAGGTAACGAGGCCGGGCCGGGTCATTCGCCTCGCTCACTACAAATATGGCTGTCCCGCTTCTGCGCCATGCTGCGCATCCAGCTGGCCTCGCAGGCCGCGGCCGAGGCCGTCGCCTTCGGGGCCTGCGGGCAGCCCGACATGTACTACCAGGTAAGAAATAGTCATTGATTTAGAATATATAAGTGGATCCCCAAACAGCTCAAAAAAATAGCCCCAAAAAATGGGCTACAGAAGTAAATATTGCGGTCCTTTTGCTCCGCTATTCAGTTCTGACAGTTGACATTTGGTCACCTTGCGGTATAGCATCATTATTCCTTAAACATAAAAAGTTTCTACTATTTTGCGGTATTGTTCGCAAATTTGACACTTATTGCTTACTTCACAAAGTTTTTTATTCTTTGAGTTTTTTTTATTATAGTTTATTGTAAGTGAGCGTTATTAGCTTCAACTGAAACATGATAGAAATGACTTTTAGTGCCACTTTTCTTGGTTTTTTTGTTTGGCTCTGTGCGTCCATTTATTATTTAATGTCATTGGAAATAGTACATTACATCAGAGGCCGGGAAAATGAGGATTGCCGGCCACGTTGGTATATACATACATAGGTAACGAGGCCGGGCCGGGTCATTCGCCTCGCTCCCTCCAAATATGGCTGTCCCGCTTCTGCGCCATGCTGCGCATCCAGCTGGCCTCGCAGGCCGCCGCCGAGGCCGTCGCCTTCGGGGCCTGCGGGCAGCCCGACATGTACTACCAGGTAAGATATCATCCATCATATCAGCCGAAAGACGTCCACTGCTGAACATAGGCCGCCAAAGATTGCCACAATAACCGGTCCTGCGCCACCCGCATCCAGCGGACTCCTGCGACCTTCACCAGGTCATCGGTCCACCTTGTGGGGGGCCCCACGCTACGCCTTCTACGTGGCCGTCACTCGAGAACCTACTTACCAGGTAAGGGTGCTTAGCCAAGTTGCCAATCGCTAGCGCTTCATCGTTAATCGCAGCTAACTGTCTTTGTTTGGAGCTATGGAGCGCAGCATATTAGGTGTAAAACTTATGGATAGGATCCGGAACACCACGCTGCGCTCTAAGACCGAAATAGTGGATGTAGTTTGGAAAGCGGCCAAGCTGAAGTGGGACTGGGCGGGTCATATCTGCCGCATTTATGGGCTAAGACATCAACGGTGTGGGTGCCCCATAACTCAAAGCGAGGACCCGGCAGACCCCGCAGGCGATGGCGGGATAACTTGGACTCCTTTTTAAGTGACTGGTCAGATATAGCACAGAACCGGGATGAATGGACGAAGAGGGGGGGAGGCCTTTGCCCAGCAGTGGGACAGAATGGGCTTATAATAATAATAATAAACTGTCTTTGTCGCACTAATATGAAAGAGTGACAGAGAGGGAAAACTACTTTACGCGACTAAGCGCTAGCGATTGGCATCTTGAATAATAATAAAATAAATAATAAATATCTTGGGACATCTTACACAAATCGACCTAATCCCACGGTAAGCACAATTAAGGCTTGTGATGTGGGTACTAGGCGACGATATATATAATAGATATATAAGGTGTTTTCAAATTAGTTACCGATACCTTAGGGTATGCATGTGTTCATGATAACGAACAACTTTCCTTAAGGGCCTCATATCGAAATCTTGAAAAAAAAATGCCTTTCCATACAAAGTGGTTCCACCGGGTGATCAACTTTTCATAGAAAGTGATTTTTTTTTCAAAATTTCGATATGAGGCCCATAAGGAAAGTTGTTCGTTATCATGAACACATGCATACCCTAAGGTATCGGTAACTAATTTGAAAACACCTTATATACATATAGCTACTTATATACATAGACAGCCATGACCAAGGAACAAATATTTGTGATAAATAAATACACAAATAATGCCCTCGCCGGGATTCGAACCCGGAACCTCCAGCTTCGTAGGCAGGGTCACTACCAACTAGGCTACGGAGGCTGACAAATGGCTGTTAATAGCAGCTAACTGTCTTTGTCGCACTAATATGAAAGAGTGACAGAGAGGGAAAACTACTTTACGCTACTAAGCGCTAGCGATTGGCATCTTGGCTAAGCATCAAGAAATAGTACATTACATCAGAGGCCGGGAAAATGAGGATTGCCGGCCACGTTGGTATATACATACATAGGTAACGAGGCCGGGCCGGGTCATTCGCCTCGCTCCCTCCAAATATGGCTGTCCCGCTTCTGCGCCATGCTGCGCATCCAGCTGGCCTCGCAGGCCGCCGCCGAGGCCGTCGCCTTCGGGGCCTGCGGGCAGCCCGACATGTACTACCAGGTAAGATATAGTACATTACATCAGAGGCCGGGAAAATGAGGATTTCCGGCCAAGTTGGTATTATCAAACCGGAATCAGAAAGGGATTGGAAAGTACTGTTGACACAACAAATGACACTTCATTTACCTAGAAAATAGTTGTTTATAAATGTAGTGAGTGATTAATTAATCTATTGTCTGTAAGTCTCGGCACTTAACCTAGGAATAAATAAATATCTTGGGACATCTTACACAAATCGACCTAGTCCCACGGTAAGCTCAATGAAGGCTTGTGATGTGGGTACCAAGCGATGATATATATAATAGATAGATACATATAGATACTTAAATACATAGACAGCCATGACCAAGGAACAAATATTTGTGATAAATAAATACACAAATAATGCCCTCGCCGGGATTCGAACCCGGAACCTCCAGCTTCGTAGGCAAGGTCACTACCAACTAGGCTACGGAGGCTGACAAAATATTTATTTGTTAAACAAGGCCTTTTATACTAAAATCCTATGTATTGAGTACCTAAAGAAGGGTTATAGCTGGAGAGCCAGTGAACCCTGAGAGTAACGGTCTTCCTGTAAGGTTAGAAATTTGTATACTAACGGTTTATGGAATTCTAAGAGCAATAGCCATGACCTGGCAGGCGTCAGCCCTGCACGTCATCAGGCCCTTTATTTTTTGAACTGTTAAGTAAATTGGATTTCAAAACTTATTTCTGTAAGTTTGAAAAATTTATAGGATAAAGTTAATTTCATATTTTAAAGACAAACGGGTCTTAATCGCGTAAACTTACGTTTAATTATATCCTGACGTTTCGGGCATCACGTTACACCCGTGGTCGCAGGCAGACTCTTTGTCTCGTTTGTCTTTAAAATATGAGTGATAATCGTGAAAGTTTAAATCAATATAAAGTTAATTTATTGTACATCTTAAAAAAAAATTGACAGGCGATTACAATAAGCAGAAGTATATGACAGGTCAATTAGAAAATGCACAGTTGATGAGGTAAAATAAACTTCATCCTGTATACTCGAAATTTTTATATGTCTTCAAATAAACGTCTCAGAGTAAGTATGTGCAATGCCAGGCGGTTTTGAACAGCATAAGACCTTGCCAGGCGAGGGGACAGTTAAGTAAATTGGGTTTCAAAACTTGTTTCTGTAAGTTTGAAAATTTAATAGGATAAAGTTTATTTATTGTACATCTTAAAAATAAATTGACAGGCGATTACAATAAGCAAAAAGTATATGACAGATCGAATAGAAAAACGCACAGTTGATGACGTAAAATAAACTTCATCCTGTATACTCGAAATTTTTAAATGTCTTCAAATAAACGTCTCAGAGTAAGTATGTGCAATGCCAGGCGGTTTTGAAACAGCATAAGACCTTGCCAGGCGAGCGGAAAGTTAAGTAAATTGGGTTTCTTAACTTGTTTCTGTAAGTTTGAAAATTTGATAGGATAACGTTTATTTATTGTACATCTT
>JALPQI010027567.1:0-18157 GCA_025490895.1 Thaumatotibia leucotreta
AACTGATCATACTGACCAATACGAGGCCTAAATGAAGTTTAGTTGATGTCGGAAGCTGCATAGATAAGGTAGGTAAGTATAGCTTAGCACTGTAAAATAGAAGACGGCAACATTTCCCATTTACAGAGTATGACGTCAAACGAAGACCATGGATGGACCAAGGACTATAATTGGCAAAACGGAACCCTTACATTTAACAGTTATGATTTCAACCTTATTTCAATGTAACTAAGACACACACTGATAGGAAGCTATTCCTATTACTATCATGTTTAAGAGCCACATCATAATTATAAAAAGTAGGTTCTTATTCTTACCTGACGTGACGCCGACTATAAGGTTCTTCATCATGAATTTATAGGAACAGAAAGTAATAATGACAATATTTTGGCATGCCAATGTTTTCGCAGGTACGTGCGATATACACGTACCCATACTTTTGTATATGGTCAGTCAAAAATTTACTTCTGTACTGAAAATAAATTTTTTTTCCAATTACATTAGTGAAAAAAGTCGTTTCTGATCGCGATCGTCTCCACAATTAAAATAAGTCTGTTGCTGTTTTATGTTTTATACATCGGTCGTGTTTTGTTTTGCATGTCCCACCTGCCAAGACGTGATATCTCCCCAAGGCATAAAACGTCAATTACCTAAGGACAGTTACGTTACGTGTCTGTGTCCATTTGACAGCAAGACGAATCGGTAATGGCTATCGCGTGTTTTTGCACGGATGTGTACTCAAGTATATTCGTGCAATAAAGAGTTTACGGCAGTGTCCTATCCTTTCGAAGGCTTGTGACAAATACTGGAGCATAAAAGTTAAGATTAGGGTTTTTTTTATATTCCGCGTGCCTCTGAAGAAACGTAGATGAATCGCTAATGACGAGTATGTAACTATGTAATTGTACGTAAGTGTACTCATGTACAGTTATCGTCAGATTTGTCGAAGTGTCCGCCATTCTTGCGTCGATACTGCAATGCCGGCCGCGAGTTATCATCTTATCAAGTCAGTTTCTCATTGACGATCTTTCTCCACGCGTTCGGCCCCCGGTACTCACGTAAGGTACAGTGTTAAACAAAATTCGATACTTTCTGTCCATCCCACTCATACTCGCGTATTGGAGCGAGCGAGAGAGATAGATAGTAAGTCCACGTATAACTCACACTCAGCTCGTAGTATGCCATTGACACGCATGTGTGACCAAAAAGATTTTACTCCTATGCCGGCGACACACCAGTTGTGTCAAAAAAGTTCGTATTTTTATGCCAACAGTATAGGAGCGAGAGCTTGAATTATGCTAGTGGCATAGGAATAAGGTTATTTTGGTCATAGTATGACACAATTAGCAAAGGAGTAAAATTGTTTTGATCACAGACGTTGTGTCGGGTGGAACTTCGACAACGTGAACCATTTTTTTTCACGTGGTTGGTATAAGTTATTGATTAACTATTAATATTTTTAATATGGTCAAAGTTTCTTTAAAAATTAAAATTTGGCTTTAAAAATTGTACCATTTCACATAACTACTCTCGTTTCCTTAATGTCTCAGACGATTGTATTAAAAAAGATAAACATCTATAATAACTTGACATTCGGCTGTTATATCGTTGACCTTCATATTATATTGCAATGCAATAGTAATCAGTAAAAATAGTGTTTTGAACGGTTTTAAGATAAGTGTTGTTTATACAAAATAACTTTAGCAACTACAGCATCAGAAGCAAATAATGTTATACAAATGATTTTTTTCTCGGAATATGACTTTTTTTTCGTGTGTATGGAACGCAAGTGTTTTTTTGGAAAGTTGAAAACTTAAAATAATCAAGTTTCAAATAGAGTTCATGTAACATTTTTTGCTTCTTATGACCTCAGGACTGAGGAATACTAAACTTGTATTAAATGTACAATTTGGTGGACTTGACTAAATTATTACATATATTGATTTAATTTAAAATATCAATATTTATAATATAAATTATTACAATTGGATAGAAGAAATAAATGTTAGAATATTATGCAAAGAAATTGAGGATCAAATTATGTACCTATTAGGGCTCGTGGTCGTGACCGTGTTTCGTGTAACCGTAGCCGGATCCCCGTTGCCGTGTTACACGGCCACGGTTTTAAGGCCCGTTTCCTGCGTGTTACACGCGCTACGTATCAATAAAGTTACGTATACACGTGTACACGGGGATACGTATCTTAATTACACGCAGATCCGTTCCGCCCGCGTTGTTGAGTGACGATTCGATGCGTTGTCTTTAAGGACTAAGGAAAACGGATGAGAATGTTCCGTGATATTTGTGAATCTAATTTAGTGGTTACCTAATTGCCTTTCTAACGTAAGTGCGATAACTTAGTTGTACTTAATTTCAGTATGATAACGTGTATACGTACTGAGATTAAATTTTACATTTTAATATTTTACTTTTTAAGGTAAGGAGGGCAGAATTATAAAATATAGATACTTACACATTGTCATGTATTAATTACCTAATTTAATAATGAGATGTGAACGGAAGTTAAAAAATACATAACACAGTGCGGAGTATTTACTCCGCACTGTGTTATGTATTTTACTCCGCACTGTGTTATGTATTTTTTAACTTCCGTTCACATCTCATTATTAAATTAGGTAATTAATACATGACAATGTGTAAGTATCTATATTTTATAATTCTGCCCTCCTTACCTTAAAAAGTAAAATAATTTTTTCTAAGTTTTAAATATCATAATATAAGTTTTTCTTTTGTGCAATAAAGTTGATATAAATAAATACATAAATCAATATTGAGGGTACCAGACAACGATTAATCTATACTAGGAAACCCATAACTCAGGAACAAAATAAATGCGTCATAAATATACAAATTTACAGCGTTATTTCCTACAAAATAAGGAACTTTTAAAATATAAAGGATATTAAAAAGCAATATAATTAAAAAATACAATATACTAACTCATTGGATGTCGTGACGATGACGGGAGATTTTAGGTGCACCGCTTTCAAATGCTTTTCTATCGATCCTGTTGTACCACCACGACACAAAAACTCATTGTTCGTACGATCATTTCACAAAGTGCATAAAGCCGTGTCACCGACCCTGGTGGCATAACTCCACATCCAACTGATCTTCATTATTAATACACTTTAAAAAAGCTATCTTCTCACCAACAGTAACAATACAAAAACGTAACAAAATAATAAAAAAACAATTAATTTAAATTCGACTAAACTCTCGCTAAGTCTGCCCGGCCTGCAATCTTATTAGTGACTAAACACGTATAAAAACAAAACCCGAAATTGCCCTTTTCAAATTTACTAAAACATCCCCGCTTATTTATCTCAAAACAAAGATGCGGCTATTTCATTCAACTTCACAAACAAAAGGTGTGGAAAAGCCCAAGTTAACATATTTATCAGTAAAATTACCACGTGTGGTCAATTACATCGCAGACAAACTATTGTTAGCTACTTTGCGCGTGCAAATTCTTAGTATAGGTCTTATCTACAAAAGGGCCGCCCCGTCAGGTAATAAACTTAAATGAACGACTGTATTATCTTTTATGTATAGCAATTTGGCCAAATATTTTTAACATTCTTTTTTAATTTTTCTATCTGGTGATTCAAAATCACAATATAAATTCTAATCCATAAATAATACCGTCGCTTGTTATATAGAACACCGTACCTACCACGTTATTCTTTAACTTAAATCGATACGAAAAATGCAAGTCTAATCAATAAAATACCGTTCGTCCCGATTCAGAGTATAATACTCAATACGTACTTTAAAAACAAGCTTTTATTCAATAATAGGCCTTATTTGTTTGCATAGTAATTGGTCCGGCCGGATCCATGCCACGAGCAGTCGTTGCCAGAACGAAGCCATGATTCGTAGATACGTATACAAACAAAGATTCGGGTACGTATCTCGGCGTGACTGTGAAATTCGTGATCTTAGTACCGCCGGGGTTAAGAACACGGAGCTACGGTTCGGCGAATAGTACGTATATCGGGAGCCCTAGTACCTATGTATGACAATAAGAATAGCAAAGTCAAGTGCAAAAATAAGTATCAAAAGAATCCGCTCATAAATATGTTACAACATTCTTAGTACACAGAATTAAGGTGCGTTTAAACCAAAAGAGCATTCTCGTTCTAGCGCCCGTTCTACAAAATCAACCAATCACGTTTTGTGTACCGATCGAATTTCGTAGAGTGGGAGGTTAGAACAGCGAATGCTCTTTTAGTTTGAACACACTTTTAGAGTGCACTGGGACATATTTTTGAACATTTTTATATACACCTTATTTTGTCTTTGACTGTACTTGATCATGTTCTACCGTTGAGGGCAAAAGCAAGAGGGTAATAGCAGCATATGTTACTGCAAATATGATACATGTAAAATGATGAATTAAAATTGTGAAGTAAGATAATTGTGAGTACCAATTTGCAGCACAATAGAATAACTGCATGGTCGGCAGCCCATTCTAAACAATAGCCAAGTAAAAACCGTGACTAGCTATTCATAGCCTCAGAAAATGCTAACTTTACAGGTATTTTGTGTAGCTAATTGGATTTTTAACACCTTAGCTCAGGGGCCGGCAAACTTTTATGAAGAAGAGCCACCCCCAGTGGACATCACTATTTTGGGGATGTTGTATAGCTTAATAATGTTAATTAATTGAATGTTATAATAGTCATGAATACTAATTGTGTTTTAAGTTTCATCCCATTAGTAAATTTTTCATTTTTTATATAGACTAATGGGTACATTGTTACTGAATAGGCTGCATATTTCTCTAAAATGTAGATTCGTGGTTATTAATGATATTAAAAGTTTATGAATACCCAGTTTATGAATAAATTCTTACATAAATTGGGCACATACTACATAGGCAAAAAGGCAATAAAGTATTTTGATTAAAGTCATCCTGAACAAACCAACACAGCCTAAGCAATAAATGAAATTCAATTATTCTGTTATCAAAGTTGATATGCAGCAGGTATTTCTTATTAATTGAAAAAAGTAATATTGAAAGCAAGGTTAATTAAAAGTTAATTAATAACTGTTATTCAATTTAACACACTATTTAAGTCATTAACATAACATCTGCCTCATTTGCAAAACATATTTATCTTTTTAAATCAATATTTACAATGTCTAAAGTATTCTGAATGACAAAGAAGAGCATTTAATTTGTTTATTTACTCAAAACTATATACATTAATTATTCTAAATCAATTGAATAACTTACCTCTTTAACAACGCCTAGTTTATGCTTGATGTCGGGATCAGCATTGGAGCTCAGAGCTACAACCGCATACTGGTTCTCAGAGCCTTCCAATTTTGGCTCTGATGGGGACACATTCTTACTAGCAGCATTATTGCCTGCAGCGGGCTCTTCTAGAGCATCCACTGGTCGCTTGCTTGTACCTTTAGACGAGGAAACTGAAGGTGCAACCTCAAACTGTGGCCTCTCCAGCACTTTCATGCCCATATCCTCCTCAATCTTAGCACGCAGACGGTTCCTATCTTCGGCAACGTGAGGATCTACCCCGTCCACTGATTCCCCATGGTGCGCCGCCACATGAAAGTCTCCCAGCTCATTTTGAGCCAGCGGCGGGGGCATCAACAGCTCTGGCCCCGCTTTCTGAATACGTTTGTACACATTATAAACACTATCGTTCACACTCGTGGAGCTTTTGAACTCCGGCAAATAAAACAGTGCTCCTAGCCACACAATTCCGAATGTCAAAAGTACAGAAACAATCAAATACTTCTCCCGAAGACGGAACGACCGCCGAGATATTGACGGCACTGGAACTCCGTTAACAAAGCGCTGGTACGATGGTAATATGCCCGTCATATTTACGTAAACAAATGCCCTAAAGGTTCTACGGTAATAGTTCGTGGATGACAGGTCATGCAGACGACCCGTCACTAGCGGTCGCCATTAAACATCTGCCAAGCTGCCAGTGCCAACAGAGTTGAAGGAACACCGTGATTTTCCAACTACGGGATTTGAAAACACAGTGTCTGACAGTGTTCTAACCGCTCTAGAGCAGCTAGTAACGCCTGAAGAGGAACACAATAGAACACAGTGTCACCCAAAACCGGTTTGGTAGAAAGTGTTACACAGATAAGTTATGTTTTGCCAGGATACCACGTCAAGTGTTCATATTTCTACCATTGTAGTGCATTTTTCGTTTCATTTCATTTCATTTAATTAATTGCTTGTGTGTACATCAGGTCTTATTACTAAATAATGTTTCAACACAACCCTGTAAAGGGCACTGCAATTCACTTACAAAATAAATATAAGTATAATAGTTACCATGCATTTACAAAATATATAACATAATAACACTTTTAACCACTTAATTACATTGCAATATTATAATTATTATTTGTCCAATTATCGTCTATTAAATATAAAATAAATAAAAGAAAAAAATAAAACATTACATTTACAGGCCAGAAAGGAAAGATAGAGAGATGTATTTTTTATAATATAATTTGTGTAATTTTAGTTCTTATTCTTTAGGTATTCGTCAACTGTGTAGTAGGCTTTTTCTGCGAGATACTGTTTCAAGACTGTTAGAAATTTATTTAGATTTTGTTCGTTTTTTATGTGGTCTGGCAGATTATTATAGATCTTTATCGACGAGGGATAAGGTCCGTTTTTATGTAATGCTAACTTTGATGTTACTTGTATAAGATTATTATTACGACGGGATTCAAAGCGACGGGGCACGTCTCCGGTTCTAGTGTACAGTTCAGGATGATCTTTAATAAATTTACACGATTCTAGGATATATATGCAAGGCAATGTAAGGATACTAAGGTTTCTAAAATGCATTTGGCAGCCCGCCGGACGTCTGATGTTTGACAGTATCCTGACGCATTCCTTCTGCAGGATAAATAGCTCCGATGCATCGGTGCTATTCCCCCATAGGATCACACCGTAGCTAAGCCACGCGTGTGCAAAAGCGTAATACGCAGATAATGCAGTTTGTAAATTGGTTGTTTTTTTCAATTGTCTGAAAGCAAAAATGAATTGGCTAAGTTTTGTTTTTATTTTTTGTACATGGTCTTTCCAGTTTATGTGAGTATCAATATTTATGCCAAGGAGTGGAAAAGATGAAACACATTCTAATTTGATTCCATCATAAGTAATGTTTATATCAAGTTCTGTTTTCTGATGAGGCCTGAATTGCATTAATTTAGTCTTAGTGAAATTAATTTCTAGATTATGATCGTTTAACCAGTCTATAATTTTTGAGATAATTACGTAAATTTTTTCATCAAGTTTCGCAACACTTTCACTCGAAAGTAGAAGGGAGAAATCATCCGCGAACATGACACATTTTTCGTTTATGGATTTAGGGAGGTCATTAATATAAATTATAAATAGTAAGCATCCGATGACACTTCCCTGGGGTATTGAGTCTACTACAGGTTGAACATCTGATCTGATAATCGTCATCTCTCTTGAGCTTTCACTTGCATACAAAATGTCTACGCATTGCTTCCGGTTATTTAAATAAGATTGAAACCATTTGTAACTTATTCCACGCACCCCAATACCATATAATTTATCGAGTAGTATATCATATTTTACCTTTTCATACGCTTTTGTCATATCAAACAAAATTCCTATGGCGTACTGTTTTTTATTTAAGATATCTAAAATGCCATTTATATACTTATAGACTGCTAACGTTGTTGACCGTTTTTTTCGGAAACCGTTTTGTGAATCTGTAAAAATGTTATATTTTTCGCAAAAAGAGTACACCCGGTTGCACATAGCTTTTTCAAAAACTTTAGATATCGCGGGTAACAGAGCGATCGGGCGGTAGTTACTTGGGTCAGTTTTTATATTCTTTTTGTGAATGGGTTTTATAACCGCTTGCTTTAACGAATCAGGGAACACACCCTCGGAGAATGATTGGTTTATGATATACGTTAGCGGCAACGTTAATTCTAATGCACAAGCCCTTATTAATATCGGTGGTAGCTCGTCGATACCGCAGCTCGATGCTTTTTGATGATGTGGTATTGGTATTTTTTCATATTATTAGTATTATAATGTCAAATAATGATTTCTAATATCTTATTTTATCTTTCGCAAAGTCACTGATACTAAAGAAAATCACTAGAACTTTCTTCATTTCATGAGAATTGAATTTGAACTATTTTTTTATTTATATTGAAAACAATATACATTCCAAAAATCATGGTTTTAATTTTTAATAATGAATAAACCTAAAAATATCGAGGGTTGAGTGACTTGAGTGGCCGATAAGTCGAGATATTTTTTCATTGAAATAACAACTTCACGTCAATGTCATATAGTTCGTGTTTTAAAAACAGGTTCGCTCGACTTATCGGGTTTGACCACCCAACCCTCGATATGCGTATTTATTTTGACAATTCGTTCGTTGGACCCTAAGCAGTGCTGCCATCTCACTGTCCCATAGAGCAGAAAACGTATCAAAAACTCTCATTCGGCAAAGTGACGGATAAACATCAAGTAATTCATGTATTTCAATTCTATTATTTAGACTATATTTTATTTTTCGCCATCATAAATAATCGTTTGTTCCTGGTTTATGTGTATTTCGTTCATTTGACTGAGTGCACGTCACGTAATGGATATTTTTAACGATTTACCTTAAGTTTCTAATTTATGAAGAGAAAATAAAAAATATACCGAAGTTTTATACACGTAACACAAAGTATGACCATCCCAATATGTTTTTTATTTTCCGCGAAACAGGAAGTAAAATTTCAGTGGTCACTCTCTATTTTATTGCCTGGCACATTATTCATAATACCTTCGTGTCTACAATGTTTAAATTAAAATTCAAATGCTTTCGAATATTTCTTGTGCTGGTAATGAAATATATCAGAAAATACACTATATTTTTTCCCATTGTTAAGTACTGTCAAGTTTGGTTTACCATACTATTCAAGTGACAAGGCGCTCTTGGATGAATAAACCTAGTTATGTAGAAAAAATATTGAGCTTTAAATTCTACTACAAAGCAATACATATTTCTTATGGCAACATTCTTGTCAGAGATGATAACAGCACCATCTTGTAGTATAACTCAGAACTAGATGACAATTGTTTTGTCAAAAATTCAGATTAACGCGGTATGAAGTTGCTTCATGAGTAAGTTTGTGCCTCAGCCGCTAGATGACGCGATAATCAATTGTAACATCAATTTAAAGTCTCACCAATAGATGGTGCTATGCTCAATGTTCTGTAGCAGGAAGTTCAAGATTCTAATTACAGTGGAAGTCTAGTTATCTAGTATAAATAAATGGCAAGTTTGCCAAATTATTTATATAATAATTCCTTAAAATAATTTGATCGTTTGTAATGATAGCGATAAACGGATAATGATATGAACAAAATGAAATAAAATATTCTTTCCAATGAGGGTTTTCTCGAAAACGTATGCCACTAGTTGGCGCCACTTAGCCGTGAGGTCCCGCTAAGAAACACAATTATCTAGCCCCGAAGAAGAACTAACTAGAAGGTATTTTTATTTTTTTATATAATTTTATTAAGTCATACAAAATATTTATACACGAAACTATAGGCGCTCTGAGAAGACTGAGAATTTAGACAAGTCTCTGGACCTGACGCCTCAGTGCTGCCGCCCTGGTGAACGTCATTTCAGAAAACCCTCATTTATACAGTGTGTAAATCTAATACGGGCGATCAATTAAACCAGGCATGGGATTCATTAGTGTAATCATGGATTACAAGGTTTTTTAAAGTTACTCTTAATTATGACCCTACAGATTTTTTTTAAGATTATCGGAGCAGCAATGTATGTACGAACGTTTGTTTTTGTTGACATGGCAGTTATGTCATCTGCTTTTGAAATTAGCTGTCAACGAGTGCTGAACTCGCGTATGTTGCTCTACATTGCGCGTCGAATTATTTTGGATGGAAAATTTTGTTGCTCTTATTTTAAGAAAAAGTTATTTGAATGTACAAGACTTATTATGTCGTAAACTAACGCCAGTTAAGAGCTTCGCCCGTGTTAGACTTACACCCTGTATTATTTCATTTTCACGCTTTTTGTGTAGCTCGCAAATGCAAGTAACAAAATAAATTTTAATGGTAGGTTCAATACTTAATTAAAATACAAGTATAAGCTATGAAATTGTTTATTTTCATGAATTTTAATTTCATCGTAACAAAAATACATTTTTATATAGTTTAAAATTTCTTATAATTAACATTCTAATCAGAATTAAGTAGCTCACTTAATCTAAGTTAAAATTACGGATTTCATATTCTCGAGTGAGATCAGTCAATCTTAATTTAAAATTCTATTCGTTGATAATTTACATTGTCTGATGACTTTTTAATTAGATCAGTTGATAAAATTCATTTAATTATAATATATCTACAGATGAACTATAATGCTATGAGCGGGGTTTGAACCTGGACATGTAGAAGTCACAATCGGGGCAGTACATAGCCGGAGGATTGATCGACTTTTTACGACACAAATTACAAACGGCTTTCTGCCCAACAAGTGCTTGTTGGTTGTCTGCGTAAGGACCATTTCCATTCATCTGGGGAGGGATTGGAGACTCTGTTCCCCCTTTTGTGCCAGGTTCAAAGGAGACAGATTTCTTCTGCAGTTGTTTTGGGGGCGGCAGATGTTGGTACGGATTGTAACCGCTTTGAGGGTATTGGAATTGCTGCTCGCCATTTGCTGGAGCATTATCGTTCACGGGGTACATTCTCTGCTGCTGCGTGTTGGCATAGTGCCTCACGTCAGCTCGGTTTTGGTTACTATCCGGGTAGTAATTTTTCTGATATGTCGCGTTGTAAGTTTCGATTGGTGCTTCCCCGTGAGGCGGCGGAACGCGTTGATAAGGAGACTGTGCAACGTAGTGATTCGTATTTGCGGTGTTCTGCGGGAATCGACTAGAATAGTCGGTGG
Organism: Thaumatotibia leucotreta; assembly: GCA_025490895.1. NCBI lineage: Eukaryota > Metazoa > Arthropoda > Insecta > Lepidoptera > Tortricidae > Thaumatotibia > Thaumatotibia leucotreta. Next base: position 10,986 of record JALPQI010027567.1, read on the forward strand.
TAGCGTAGCTAGTCGGTGGGCTGTGATAGCTTTGGTAAGCTGGCGAGTTGGTGGGCACGCTTTGGTACGGTGAAGTGTTCTGAGGAAACTGGCGGTTAGCGTTATAATTATTGGTAGGCAAAGGAGTGGTAGAATGCTGCGGCAATCGGTGGTAGTAAGCGTTGTTCGGTGGTTGGTTCTGGTGCATCTGCGTCGGTGGGAACGTGTTAGGAACGCTTCGTGGCAGCTGCTTGGTGGCGTAAGCGGGGTTATGGGTAGGAGTGAGTCTGTTCGCGGGATTTTGACTAAAGTTCGGTGGGCTTGAGTTGCTGTTCGCGTAGACTGCAGGTGGCTGGGTGTACGGGATGGGGTTTGACGTGTTCTGGGCACTGTTTGGCAGTGCTTGATATATCTGGTTGTTCCCAGGACTTTGATTTTGAGGAGGCTGCACCGGTGAGTTAGTGCGGTAAACTCCTGTACTCTTTTGAGTATTAAACTGTTGCTGAGGCCTCGTTTGCGCAACCTGATATTGAGGATAACCATTTTGTACTCTAACATAGTCAGCGTGAGAGTTGTCATTTGGCACAAAAGAATTTTGCGAAAGAGACGATATTGTTGAACGCGACGACTGACTGTCGAATGATTCCGTCCTCTGTAGAGTCGGCTTTTCTGACTGTAACGGCATCGTGGTCAATTCGGGTTTGTTCATGGCGGATTTCAGCACACGTTCCAGGATTGGGTTAGGAATGTAACTGTCATCCTCTTGGTCTTCAGCAGTAGCTACTAAAATGACCTGATCGCAGAAGGATACCGATTTTTTCTTCGGTTTAGCCCGATCGTTGTAAATATTGGTATTGTTAGTCTTCTGTTCTGCGTAGTCATCTTCCATCTGTTTCGGATCAATGGAAGAAGCCGAAGCACGTCGGTTATACAATCCGGCATTCGACTGGTTTGAACAGTTAATTACATCCCTATTAGCACTCATACCTACAAATCCTATATGAGATCTTTCTCCATCTGAAGAATTTTGTGCATTATTTTCAAATCTAGAAGCAATGTTCTTAACATTATTGCTGTTAGGTGAAACAACTTCACTTGGGCTTGACAGCTGTCCTTCCAGGGATCCAGACCTTTTTAATTTTAATGCCGCTTGTTTGGCTTGTAGTTCTTTAAGCCAAATATCAGCGCTGCTGCTGTTATTGGCCTCCATCTGGTTTATTTGCGATAGGCATTCTTCATTTCTTAGGATTTGATTTCTCTTTTCTTGCAACTGGGCTAATAAAGAGCCTTTTTGGACGGCTCGGTCTTCATCAGTTTGTGCGTTAATTCCATAGTGATTATTTTGAATGGAGTTTAACTCGTCTTGGAGTGGTGTTAAATCTATTGGTGGAGGAGGAGGTGGAAATTCCTCGCTCGGTTGCCGCGAATGATTGACTGAGTTCATTGGACTGGGGTAAGGTGGCAGATCGAGCATTTGAGGAGATCTGCGCATGGGAAGCGCGCAATCAACCACGTCAACGCCATTGTCAAATGCATGGCTAAGATTCTGCATATGACTTCGAGATGGTTGTATCATTGGCATCGTCTCTCTCTTGATAGGACTCTGTTCTTGGTGAATCATAGCTTTTGTGACAACTGTATGGAAATTTTGAGATGGGGAATCTTCAAGTCTGTTGTAATGTGGATTTCCGTCGTAGTTTGAAGGCAAGAACGGTAGCGACTGTGGTTCGTCCCCATACTGTTCTGAGAAACCACCGTCTTCAGGGTCATCGTGAGGATAAGGATATTCTCCACGGCCTGCCATCGGCACCGGTGGTGGTGGCCTCGATTGTAAGTTGTGCTCAATCACTTCGGACTCGAACTTAGGCCCGCTAAGCTGAGAAGTGGTTCGCAGCGGGGGCGGTGGAGGCACTTTGGCCGCGGTGAGCATCTTGCCGGCACTGCCGTGGAAACTTTTTCTCATCAACTTACTCCTCTCGAGGTTGGGGTTTGTTCCGCTTGCTGCCGAATACTCTAAATGTCCTTCTGACAAATATCCACTCAGATTAGATTTGTCGTCAGCCTTTTTCCTTCCCACATCGCCGTCATCAACGGATGATACTCGTTTCTCCTTATTCGCAGCTTCATTGTTACCATCTGCACCTTCAGTCAGATCGGGCATGGATCGGTTTTTCCTGCGAATCAAACCACCCATCAACAGTTTTCTACGTATTTTATGTTGCTTTTTATTCGCTTTCTTATCTTCCGCTGGTTCTTCTTTCTTTTCTGTTGCTACCGTAATTTCTTTTCTTGCACGTCCACGATCTTCGCTTCTTGAGCGCTTTTCCCTCACCTTTTCCTCGTCCCTCGACTTGTGTCGGGGTGGGCGTTCGCGAGGTGGATTATCCAAGTCATCGTCTATACATTTGGGCGACTTTTTTGACGAGCCCTTCTTTTTGGGCAATGTGGCATATATCTCGATGGGTGTAGTGGTACTTTCTAGCCCTCCCTTGGTATTTCGGATGGGAGCAGCTTGAGGCACTTCCGTAACTCTAGTCATCCCAGCCATTCGTCGCTGAAGACTTCGTGCGCGCATTACGCATGTATTGTGCTTCATTCTTGCAAATGTCATGGTATGTGGATTATTGTACGGAGCATCCATTGCTGCTCTGGCTTTAGACGCAGCCGCGTCGCACAATACGAGTGCTGTTTCATAATCAGCTGCATCTTCAGCATGGCGCGATTTTTCGAGTAATCTGTCAGCTTCAAGGCATAATGCTTCACAGTCGCCTCGCGTCGTTAATTCAGGAATTTGAGCCAACTGCAGGTTATGTCGTAAACCTTGTTGGAGAGGTAAACTGTCAGTTGATGACAGTGAATAAGAATCGTAGCCCGCGTCACACGAGCCACCGCTCGATAGTTCACCTTTGCGAGTAGGACTACTTGGCACACTGCCGGGGCCGCGACCTCGAGTGTACATGTAGGGGCTTTCAACAGTCGACGATGACGCAGACGATGCACTGTTGCGATCGCCACTCCAATTACCGGAATCTCGTCTCGCTCGCGGACGGTCCTGTGTATCAGACGCCGATCCCGTACTCAGACTGCGAGCTAATTGAGCTCTCCTATTCGCTTGGACCTCAAGCATGTTTTCAACAGCTTTTCTGCTGACGTAATCGGACTCATTGTCGGGGCCAGGTGTGACCGCTCGTCGCGCATAACCCGCGCTATTTCTCTCAGGGGCTGGCGTCACCGCTCGACGCGGCTCGGGCGCAGGGAATGGCACTACATCTTTAGGAGCATGGCGGGTGTCACACGGCGTTCCATCGACCGCGGCATATAAAAGGAGCAGAGGTTGGAATCGTCCTCTTCTGCACTTGTCGACGACATGTGACCATTCCGGTCCGATTTCTTTGACATCCGCGTCGTCAAAGTATATCCATAGACGTAGTTTGCTATGGAAGAAGAAGGTGGAGTAGTGCTTTCCGTAGTAAGTGACGAGACCGACGAGTCGATGTGTGGCTCGAGCTGCCCAGGCGCGGTCGACGCAGGCGTGGAAGGCATCGGTGGGGTGGAGCTCTGTGCCGAGTGCTGCATAGACTGCCGCCACGTGGTCAGCGTTGGGGCGTTCCGAGTCCCACACCATGCCTATAGATACTACTTCGGGTCGGTTCATTAACGTTCGGCAGATCTGAATCTTGGCTCCACATGCGTTCTGTAAACAAAAGAGAAACCAAATAAGAACCACAGTCATTAAATTGGAAAAGTAGTGATGAGATGTCGGAGAACACATGTTTTTAGATATGAAATAAAACTATAAAACGGATTTTATTGCGTGGGTATATTAATTTAACTACATCCTGGGGTTTTAAACAATTTACAGGTTTCGTGGTCCACGGGTGGGTGTAGATATTTACAAAATAGTGCGTTCCATTCTGATTACTCACCGGGCAGTCTCTGATGTCGCCCATACCGCCAGCCTTCCGCAGCAGCAAACCAAAGCTGTGGCCGTGCTCGCCAAGTGCCGCCTGAGCGGTTAGTGCTGTCGCCGATACGTAGTGTACCATCTGTAAATAATGGAAATCTGGTTAGTTGGAAGCCTAAAAATCCTTTGACAGGTTCTATTTCTCAAAAGTTTCTAACATGTAAACTTGCAGTATTACTACAACTGTATTATTTATTAAAAAGAGTATTTTTTTTATTAGATCAGGAGTTCCACTTAACAAACAAAATGAGACTAAAGATGATTCAAATTACATAAGTTATATCAACGCAAAAATTTGAGGTACCGTTTCAGAAATTGGACTTCTATGTAGGCAGATAGGGTGCAGTATAGTGAAGTGCAGGTCTGCCTTCGAGGCAAGTTCTTCGCGAATGCTTTGAAAATTCTAATTACCTGAGTAAACGGCAACGGCTCCGACGTAGCCTGACACGCGCCGCACACCGACTGTTCAACGAGCATCATCGCGAACTTCCGATGCGGCACACAGTGCGGCGCTCTGCACGCGTCGTCGTCCCTCCTGTCCGCCGCCACATGGGCGTGGACCCTCAGCAGAAGGTGCTCGAAGCACTCGCTGGCGTCAGCCATGCAACCGAGCTGGAAGCGAGCCCCGCCACCGCCGAGAGCCCTGCGGAGGCTGTCCGCTGCAGGCGCGCGCTCGGCTGACCATTGCAGCTGCGCGAATAGTTCCTGGAACAAAAGAGAACAGGTTAGGACTTTGCGACAGTAACTGAATGGGTGAATTTTGGTACACAATACACGTAACTCAATGGCCGTTATCATTTCATTACATTTTTCGTATTCGTCGTTGTTAAGCACAATATCCTCCAGTAATACAGAAGTAAGCCTTAACCTAGCCCTTGACGGGCCCCGACCCCGCGGCAGACCAAAGAAGCGATGGCTAGATGTCGTGAAGGCTGACATGAGTGTGAATGGGCTTACAGTAGAAGATGCCCAGGATCGCGTAAAGTGGAGGAAATATAGCAGGAAAGCGGACCCTGGCAAAGGCCGGGATAACGCTAGGTAGAAGAAGAAGAATACAGAAGTAATGGATATTCCACAAAGAGACACGTTTTCTAGCGACATGAGATGATCAACTAAGGTTCATATTGCTATTAATAGTAACTCTAATTACCTATTCCATCTAGAGTTTGGAATAGATATTCATCGCTATAAAATGTCTGATGTCTGGTCATCAATCATCATAAATATTGGATTTTATCTCGTGCTACATCTCAAATACCTAACTCTATTGTCATACGAATCTTCCCCATTATCACTCTTGGTTATCAAGCTTTAGATCTCAAAAACAGGCATCGAAGCGTTCACTCATAAAATTGGCAAAAATATGCAAATCAGGACGTCAAACAGTAAAATCCTTTTATAACCAAACTGGTACCGGAAATGTGTTAATATTGATTCTGCTAAATGCTTACGTGCGTAAAAAACTGAGGTCTGTAACTGGCCCTCGATAAAGAAAATCTTGACCGGAGCGTACCCCAACTGAAGACCAACTTTTAAAACTTGAATCATATGGTTGGGTTTTGCTTGAGTTTGATAAGGTTGGACCAAAACCGGTACGGCACGAATACGAGGCGACTATACCGTAACTTGATAAAAAGACGTATGTGTGTGTAACCGTTGGAATAAATCGAATGTTCATAAGTTGTTTTGGCATTAGCTAAGTGAAGGTATAGGTCACAAATACGCCGTGACCCCGAGTATGTTTTGATGTAAACGTGCCTTGTTTTAACACTTTTAGCTTTTATTTTAGAGGAACTTTCGAATGACCAAATCAATCTTCATCGTGAAGGTTGTTTTATTTTGAAATTGAAATATGTTTGTAAGGAATTGGTTAATAACATGATCGTTAGTAATTATATACAATCACACACTGACGAGTGAACTGTTTTCTCAATCTCATGTCGTACTCGTAAGGCGAAGAAACATGTACAAACTTCTTACGTATTTAGACATATAGGTCTACATAATTTTATCAACAGCATATAGCCAGTTTCTTATGCTAACTATATTTAACTAGGTACGTAATAAACTTACTTTACAAACATTTCATACGCTCTGATGCTTTCTGACAATAGTCTACGCACGTTTTCGATGCTTGTCAAATGTAAGTAGCGTTCTTAGCTGTCACAGGTAGTTAATTTCAAAGTAACTTATAGTACAGTAGCTATCATCTCATTTCGCATAATATGTCATTTTGCCTCTCGTCTGTGTTTGATAAGGATTGTGGTAAATTATTGAATAGGTCTCTCAAAAAAAATAAGGGTCTTGTAAAAAAGTTTTTTTCTAAAGTCAATATTTTCGGAGATAATCGCTGCAGAAGAAAAAAAAATGTGTCCCCCCGCTCTAACTTTTGATCCGAAGGTCCAAAAAGATGAAATGTCATGAATGGCCTATAGAATACTTTAAAATAAAACTATTTCGAACATAATCAGCCCAGACGATTTTGAATAACTACGGAAGCCTACACTGAACATGGCCCGACATGCTCTTGGCCGGTTTTTTTCGAAACGATTTCATTTGCTCTTTACGGTACTAATGAGGTTTATCTTTTCATCCACCCACAATTGTATGATAAACATTCACGAGTATTATTTTCGCTTGAAATTGATACTGATTCTATCTACTAGGTTTTCGACGTATGAAACAAGATCGGAAGGAGATAGATCATAAGTATCACAACATAAGGCTTTATACACAAGATGGGTATCCGGCGGATGAGACATGCAGCTTGCGCCGTGTCTTCCGCCGCGTACAGTCAGCCGAGAAGATGATCTACCACTTTTAGACTTTATCCTTAAAATAATAGAGTTCAAAAGTGATATAAGATTGTTCGGAGCGGGAAGAAAAGAAATGAAGTGCAAAAAAGAATTTTGTGTTCATTTTGGCAGCTTGACTTAATCTTAACTAGCTGATAGACCGTGAGCCCTAGAATGTAATTCGGATTGTATTATTGTTATGCATATACTTTTGGACACTACAGGAGTGTGAGCATAACTGAAAATCTGAGTGAATTTCGTAGAATCCACGAACTGTAAGCTACTTTGTTGCTTAAGTTTATTTTAATGAGCGGAACAGACCACTTCAAAAACACCAGATTAATTGTTAAATATTTTAATTTGGTAATAATTATTTGCGGTTCATGATATAACAATTAATACCGATACAATCAACTTCCCGTTTCGCGGGCAAA
>JALPQI010027569.1:0-11541 GCA_025490895.1 Thaumatotibia leucotreta
TTAAGGCTGTATTTTCCAGGTGGCTAAGGTACCAATTTACATTTTTATTATTTAAACACAAACAATGCCACAAGGGCCAATCTTAGATATAGGTTAGGTTAAGTAGATTAGTTAGATTTAATCTATGTACATAAATATTGTAGTTTTGAAAATAGATCCTTATTATTAACACGGGACATCATTAATACATTCTCTTTTTTTAATCGAAGTGTGGTGGAGTGGAATCGTATTCTCATGGCAATTCTGTGGGTCAGCAAAACGTGGACACAGGCTTCCTAACCTTAACAAGAAAAATTGGCCCCAATTTAGCCCAAAGGGGGTCGGAACTTCACAAACAATTCTGAATTTTATTCACGGTTAGCACAATTGCCATCAAATATATCGTAGCGTCTGAAATTCCAAAGCGTTCAAAAATACCTGAACACGCTTTTATTGTCATAACCATAGAGGCGTGTTCAGATAGTTTTTCTACGATATATCTGATGGCAATTGCAGTTTCATAACCAATAATTGAACGGACCATGGGCAGATTTGTATGGAGAGTGGACCAAAAACCAACAGAGCTGAAAGTGGTGTCATTAAATAGGTATTAACATTTATTTCATTTCATTCTATGGGTACCATGTTCAATTCCATTGCAAAACGGAGATATTTGTATTTTCATCAGAGTAAATACTATGATGATTGGTGTGTGACGACGGTGATTTACTTAGAGAGTGCCCGCAGAACGCCTTACTCATATAAAAGTATGCAATGGAATTCAACTTTGCACCTATAGAATGAAATAAAGTACATAAGGAGATCTTTTTAATGACACTACTCCCAGCTCTGTTGGTTTTTGGTCCATTTTGACGCATAGTCCTTTGAGTCATTCTTTGCCATAATATGGACATGACTATAAAATTGACTATTATTTTATACAGGTCACTATGAAAATATGTGTAAATTAATAGTTTTATGCAACCCTTGTTTAAGGGAGGTCAAAAAAGGTGAGTGGCGTGGGTAACAATTTGAGGCGAAGCCGAATAGCCGTGTAAACCCAAATTCGTTAAAAGGGAATAGACAATATAGACTTATGTCTAGACTAACATCTGTTAAGTAGGGGCGTAAAAGTGTGGTCACGACCATGTAAATGACAAATAAAAGTACGGGAGTAGGAAGAAAAAATAAATAACAAACCTTGAGAATTTCAAATTGAATTGCAAGAAATTGATTAATAATTTATGCAACTTTGAAGTCATGTCCAATTGTCCGTTACCATCGCAAATATTTACGCCCACTTGTCGAATCACTGAAATAACAGATAAAATGATTAACATATAAAATAGAAAATATTTACAGGTTAACTCCGCTTTACGCCTTCGTGATTTTTTTCATAGCTACATGGATGCGACATATGGGTGAAGGACCCTTTTGGAAGGTAAGTACTTGTTAGTACGTCCTAAGTTTAGGACCTAAACCAGGCCTGTCCAACTCGCGCGTCTGGGTTCGAACTGTTAGTGCCCCTCGCAGGAGGCCATCAGTAGGGCCTGATGGCGAGCGGTGACGGATGTTGTTCGTCGAATATCTACGTACTGTTACGTTCGTGGGGTGGGTTTTCTATAGAAAATGTATAAATAAGCCACTAATTAAAACTGATACTTTAATTACTTATTAAAAGAACAAACACTAAACTAAAACACTAATCACACACTTAACACGTCACACTGATTCACTTTTACACTCTTAAACTCGCAGTTAGTTTGCAGTCTTCGCTCTTAATGTTAGCTCTTCGCTGTCTCGATAGAAACTCTCCTCGGCCGGGTCATGCTGTGTATTTATACCAGCCACTCAAATCTACAAAGTACGAGAAGATTCGACTCTAGAAAGTTCCCGAGTTAGGTGCGCGAACATTCTAGAGTATCGCTGTCTCTTTCTACAGGTTTCTCTTTCACACCCGTCCAGAATGTTCTCTCTATAGCTGTCTCGTTCACATCTTTCCAGAACATTTTTTCGTGCTGTCTCTATCTAATAGTGCTTTCTCTTTCACTCCTATGGGAAATTTAGCTATATACCGATTTGTACTTGAGAGGCTCAAAAGGGGTCCTGAAAACGCCTGAAAACGGGTTCTCAGGTTATTGCGCCATCCGATAGAGGGTATCCTGAAACGGCCTGAAAACATGTTTCAGGCGCCTGAAAACGACGGTATCTGGGGTGAATATTTGATTTTGTAGTATGTGAAAGAAGACCTTCTGAAACGGCCTGAAAACGCATTTCAGCCTGCTGAAAACGCTTCTAACGTGTCTAAAATCATATTTGTAGTTTTTATCATGCCATCGGCGTAACACTACCCCCTCCTAAGACATGCTCGTCCCGAGCATCATTATTTCCGTGGTATTTGGCGAGCCGGTCAACGTGAACAATCTTGCATGGGCTTCGTAAATTCCTCCGTATCCGATACGTAACGTCATTGATCTTCGTAACCACTGTACGAGCTGCCATCCATGGTTTACCGTTGGATACTTTTTCCACAACTACACATCGACGCCCTCCCTGACTTGCTGTTCCTGGTAAACGCACTGGGACTCGAACCCGTGCCTTTGGTAGGAGAACAGGTCTTCTAGAGCAGTAAACATTCCCACTAATTCTTCCTTCCATTGGAACCTCATCAAATCTAGTTTTCAGGACTCCAACTTCCATGTCAATTTTATAACCATGGCACCTCATAAAATCTAGTCCAATAATACAGTCATCAATTATGTCGGCAACAATCACTTTGTGCCGATAAATGTGCTTGCCAATTCTTAAATCCACTCCTGACTCTCCCTTGATGGGAATATACTGGCCAGTGGCTGTAAGCAGCTGTAGATGCGTCGGCTGGACTACATGACCTCGAGTCAGGTGTTTCAGAAGCCAATGATTAATCACCGTCCGAGAAGCTCCGGTGTCGATAGTAAGGTTACATGGTATTCCACCAATTTCTCCCTTGACGACCAGACTATTCCCGTCGTTGGCTTGTGAGATAACTACTGGGACATTTCGACCTCCAGCCAGCACTCGTCCCTTAGTCCTGGCTCTTACTCGTTTCCCTGCTGCGGCTCTGGTCGTACAGAGCCCTTATTCCTGGTCACAGGGGATTCATCTCGTTCTCTCCTGCTGCTTCTTTTCAGGCAACTAGTTTGTATATGGCCAAGTTCTCCACAATGGTAACATCGTGGCCCAAACTTCCGATGAGGTGCAATGCTTCTTTTCGGGCAACTAGTTTGTATATGGCCACGTTCTCCACAATGGTAACATCGTGGCCCAAACTTCCGATGAGGTGCAATCTTTCTTTTCGGGCAACTAGTTTGTATATGGCCACGTTCTCCACAATGGTAACATCGTGGCCCAAACTCCCGATGAGGTGCAATCGGCTCCCTGGCAGATACCTCACGTAGCTTATACGATCTTGATAGATCTTGGCGTACAGCTTCAACTTCTAGGGCATGAGCTACGGCATCCTTAAGGCTTTCGTGGTGCCCTAGTCGTACTGCCGCCCTTACTTCCAAATCTCGGATCCCATCAACAAATGCCTGCACCAGCATGGTTTTTATCAAAGAGTCAGCTGAACGTTGGTATGCCTTTCTGACCAGCTTTTCAATTTCCAGGGCCCATTGTTGCAATGTCTCATTACGTCCCTGCGTTCTGTCTTTCAGCTGAGCTCGGTAGACATGTTCCAGATGACTGTCTCCGTAACGGGCTTCTAATGCTTCTAGAAGCCGGTCGTAAGTTTGCTCTTTTCCAAGAGCTTCTAGAATTGTAAGAGCCTCGTCACGAAGTGCCAGCGTCAGAGCCGTCATCGCTTGCTCCTTACTCCAACCGTTTGCTTTGGACACGGACTCAAACTGTAGCTTGTACGCCGCCCACGAAGATGTTCCATCAAAAGGAGGTGCCTTAAATTTTCCACCTCCCGGCACAGATATCTCGGGTGCGCAGGTACTGATGCCATTAGCTACTTTTAATTCAAGCTTCTGGAGGCGACGCTCAACCGCTTCCTCTATAACATGAATCTTGTTCTCCATGTCACTGAGCTTCCCTTGGACTTCGTACATTTCTTGCTTCCATTCAGTAGCAGCCTTGTGCAACTCTTGAAGAATAAATTTCGACTGTTCTTCTTGTTTCCGCGACTGTTCTTCTTGTTTCCGCGACAGTTCTTCTTGTTTCCGCAACTGTTCTTCTTGTTTCCGCGACTGTTCTTCTTGTTTCCGCAACTGTTCTTCTTGTTTCCGCGACTGTTCTTCTTGTTTCCGCAACTGTTCTTCTTGTTTCCGCGACTGCTCCTTCAGGAGACTCAGAATAGTTCTGAGGTCTACGTCTTGAGTACTCTTAGCCTGCAAACCAGACGTTCCGGGCTTAGATGCAGTATCCTCACATGCTAGAGGTTCTTCAGGTACTGCAATATCCTCCCGCGCTGCAGGTTCCTCGCGTGCAGCTTGGCTCCGGGTCACAACTCCTTTTGGCTCGGTCTCGTTGTCACGTGGCGTTATACCCATTTTCTATCCCGCTTCTGACACCAAATGTTACGTTTGTGGGGTGGGTTTTTAATAGAAAATGTATAAATAAGCCACTAATTAAAACTGATACTTTAATTACTTATTAAAAGAACAAACACTAAACTAAAACACTAATCACACACTTAACACGTCACACTGATTCACTTTTACACTCTTAAACTCGCAGTTAGTTCGCAGTCTTCGCTCTTAATGTTAGCTCTTCGCTGTCTCGATAGAAACTCTCCTCGGCCGGGTCATGCTGTGTATTTATACCAGCCACTCAAATCTACAAAGTACGAGAAGATTCGACTCTAGAAAGTTCCCGAGTTAGGTGCGCGAACATTCTAGAGTATCGCTGTCTCTTTCTACAGGTTTCTCTTTCACACCCGTCCAGAATGTTCTCTCTATAGCTGTCTCGTTCACATCTTTCCAGAACATTCTTTCGTGCTGTCTCTATCTAATAGTGCTTTCTCTTTCACTCCTATGGGAAATTTAGCTATATACCGATTTGTACTTGAGAGGCTCAAAAGGGGTCCTGAAAACGCCTGAAAACGGGTTCTCAGGTTATTGCGCCATCCGATAGAGGGTATCCTGAAACGGCCTGAAAACATGTTTCAGGCGCCTGAAAACGACGGTATCTGGGGTGAATATTTGATTTTGTAGTATGTGAAAGAAGACCTTCTGAAACGGCCTGAAAACGCATTTCAGCCTGCTGAAAACGCTTCTAACGTGTCTAAAATCATATTTGTAGTTTTTATCATGCCATCGGCGTAACAGTACTAATTCGACCGCTGTCAGAGAATTGCTATAACAATATAATGAAATAAAAAATATTATTTTTATTTCTCAGAAAAGGTCCTTTAGTACCGTTTGGTAGCCAAAGTTTCGTAACCAGCTTCGAAATGGGAATAAAATCCCAATAGGTAACTGGCATTAAATCGGGACTTATCTTTACTGATTTGTAACCAGGTTTGTAACAAATCCGACTACGAGATGGGAAAGTTATTCCCATTTCATAGCTGGCTACCAGGCGAGAAACCATATTTCCCATTTGGCAGCCAGCTACCAAATCTGGCTACCAAACGGTACTAAAGGGAAAAGGTACGAGTTACGCTACAGAAAGAGAGTGCACTTCTACGTCACATTTAGCGTAGGCATTTAGCGCGGCGCGGTGGAAATTTGAACTCAATAGTATCGTAGCAAGAGTCATTATTTCTTTAACCGGGTTTTTGGAGAGGGTTTTCTGTACTTGTACTGATATGTATTATTATGCCTAAACTGAATCGCGATTGTGTCAATGTCAATGGCATAGAATAACTGTCAAAAATTTAACATGTTATGTCGAACCTAAGCTGAAACGCATTGAAGAGGTCATGGTATCCCCCTGGTCTTTATTGGTTGCAGGTGATCACAGAAGGAGAAACATCAGATTGTCGCCGGGATTGGTGGCTTCATCTTCTTTACATTCAAAACTATTTTGATTTAAACTCGCGTTGCATGCTACCTTCCTGGTAAGAATTCACTTAATTCTCAATAAAACATTTTCCACACACATAGGCGATTTTCGCGATAAAAACTATACTATTCGTCAGTAGAAAACAAAATAGTGTAAATAAATATGACTGACTTTCTAAACCATTTGACGTCCTTGACATATATTGCGAAATACGTCCGTAGGTTTATTTTTACGTTAATTTAATACTAATTATTCATCGTTATTATTATTTAATAATAATAATAACGATGTCTAAAATGGTTCTAAAATGGAGGAGCGACACCTCCTGGCACAGGCTTTACTAAAGCTTAAAAGGAGGTGCCAATCACTAGCTTTAAGATAATTATTCTAAACGGAAATAAACATTTTTCATTTTCATTTTCATTTTCAATTATTGTCAATAATTTTAACTAAAAATGTAGTTATGTCAACTCAAGGTTTAAGGTTTTAAGTTTGTGATAAGACCAAGATTGTGTTCTGAAAGTGCTGTTTTTTATTTTCTACTAACGTTCTTTTAGTATTTTTTTTATCAGCCTGGTTTAGTGTCCCACTGCCGGGCAAAGGCCTCCCCTCTTTTCCTCTATTCGGCCTGGTCGTCACATTTCTCCCGCCAATTCGGATAAAACGCGTCCAGGTCGTCCCGCCATCTCCGGTCTGCCAATGCCCCGGCCGGCACCGGTATGGTTGTATCTTCAATACTCAATACTCAATCATTTATTGCACATAATGGTTACACAGGTGGGATATAAATATATATATATAGATCGTATTATGTACCCTGTTGGGCGCAGCAAGATATAGAAAGCAAGGCACTTGTACATGGCTAAAATATATCTAAATATCGCTAAATTCATCATTTAAATATTCATTATCTTTTAGTATGGTTCCAGTTTTTTTTTTCGGGTGGCAAATTATCTCCATACTGAATTTTCAACAAAATTGGTCTAGCGATTTTAACGCGAAGAGGCAATAGACAGGGGTACTTACTTTCGTTTATATACTCGTATTATGTAGTAATACGATATGTAACGTTTGTTCGTTTTTAAGCGGCCGTCGTTTTTACGTTTTTTTTAATGTTGCTTGTTTTCCAGGTACTTACCAGTGGACATGCAACTCACGGTAATGGGTCTCGCCATTTTCTTCCTCTTAAAGAGCGTCAAGGCTCGACAGGCTGCCATTGGCCTTGTCATTATAATCGGCGTGGTCACACCCGCAGCCACTGTGTACTTCTATGACATCGACCCGATGCCTATTCCATCGCCAGAGTAAGTTTTTTTTGTTTATTTAGAAATAAATAGATAAATAAATATCTAGCGACATCTTACACAAATCGACCTAGTCTCACAGTAAGCTCAATTAAAGCTTGTGATGTGGGTACCAATCGACGATATATATAATAGATAGATACTTAAATACATAGACAGCCATGACCAAGGAACAAATATTTGTGATAAATAAATACACAAATAATGCCCTCGTCGGGATTCAAACCTGGAATCTCCAGCTTCGTAGGCAGGGTCATTACCAACTACGCTACGGAGGCTGACAAACAAACAGTCTTAAATAATATTTGAGAGCCTTAGCTAAAAGATACAAATTGTTTTACCACACAGACCGTAGTTTCCTGATGTACAAATATCAACTTATGAAAAAAATGATGATGTAAGTTGTAGTTGTTAATAACAGAGTGTTAAGAAAAAAAAAAACTCAACTATCAAGTTCTTGTTTTGTTTCGATCACTCTCGTATTGTGGCGTCTGTACACATTGGGGTTTTCTATGTATCTATTAGCGGCCCTACCGCGAGAAACGAAATTCGTAAATTTCGAGGATTTGTCTCTCTCATTCTAATGACGCTTTCGTTTGAGTGACAGAGAAAAATCCTCGAAATTTACGAATTACGATTTTCGCCGTAGTAGGCTAGGTATTTTTTATATTTATCGTCGCTTAGAACCCACAATAGTTACAAGCCTTAATTCAGCTTCGCGTGGGACTAGGTTGACTTGTATACGATTGCCGATGGTATTTCATCAAATCATGATCATTAGCCTATCTCAGACCACAGCCTCTCCTATTCATTATGCGTATATATACGCATTAGGAGGCAAATAAATACCCATAATCGCCACTCTGGGAAAGCGGAATTGGTGATCGCAGTTAGGCGTCCACTATAATGACGCAGTTGCATCACCAATCTATCAAATAATGGTCAGCGACACTTCAAACCCTTAGCCCGCTCTTACGACACCCGCGGGAAGTTAGGGTGGTGACAAATGTATTCTTACAGCCGTCACCATACGGCATGGTATTTATTTATGGGCTTTGTTTCAGGGTGGCTCTCAGGGGATTCGCTGAGTCGGAATGGTTCAATAAGCTATACAAACGTGGCCACACCAATCTCGTCTGCTACGGGCTTGGACTTGCGCTTGCGCACGTCGTATTTAATCTGAAGCAGAACGACGAAAGAGTCAAGAGAATAAAGGTTTTATTTAATAAATTGTTTTTTTTGATTCTCTTGATTTTAAAACATTATTTCTATCATTTTTGTGGCTCAAGAATGCCCGTAGCAAAATTTACGGCTCGGCCGAAAACAGGGGTGTATTGCGGCGCGGAAAGCGTTTTTCCTAATCATTGCGTGTGATCCCAACTGACCACCGAGCTTTCCTCATGTCGACCGCGCAATGAACGCTTGCCGCGCGTGTCCGTGGCTGGGCCGGGCCGTTAGGCACGAAATTGCGTTTTCTGTTAAGTTGTATAATCTTGGTATAGAAGTTTGAGCTTATTAATCTAGTTAAGCGTTTTCTTTCCTCAGAAGTATCGTGCGGTGAGCATGCTTCTGGTCCCAGGGATAGTTGCGCTCCTTCTGACCGGTTCGGTGTTCTACACTGAACCGCGTGCGCCGCTGATCACTCGCGCCATCTATGCTAGCGCTGTCAAATCCCTCTACGGATTGTTAATGGGCTGTCACATATTATTCACTATTGTGAATGTTGAGGGTATGTCGTTTTTTACTTGCTTAGGTATATTATTATGTTCACTTTAAAAAAATTTGCTGTGGACTAGTCTAATTATATCTTTGTACCAAGTGGCGTATGTAACATTTAGCATAAACGCCCAGTAGCCATACCAATACGCGAGTGCAAGTGAGATGGATAAAAAGTAAGTCCGCGTAAATAACGCGACGGCAACTCATGGTACCTACAAGTGTTCAAAAGATAGGGATTTCTAGGAAGTCCAGCATTTTGATAATAAGGGCCCGGCCACATGACCACGTTGCGGCGTCGTAAACGTGAAACGGCTCGGCGTCCGAGCATTGCACCTGCGTCACGCTATCTATTCATACATAAACATATATAAATTCAGTTTAGGTAACGTTAACTTTCTGTACAGACGTAGTGCAAAATCCTTTCTCTTCAGATTTTCACGGAAACAATGAACTTCAGTATATATTGCACTGAAGCTAATTGAGACAGGGAGATTAATTCGGGCGTTTCCGTGAAAAGCCGAAGAGAAAGGATTTTGCACTACATCTGTACATGGCTGTGACAACTCACAAATCTAGATGAGAAATACCCTTCCATGTAATTATACAGCAGTTTCAAATTTTTAAAAAGCATGCTAAGTTAGGAAACGTTAATCAATAAGTGTCAGGCCGTGGGTTTTCGTGGGGACGTGGGGTCGTCGGTTACTCGCTGCCGGCGACGTTTCAGAGAAACCACCCTCCAACATTCGCGAACAAAACATTCGAACGTCGTCGGCGGCGGACACGCGTCGGTCGCCGGTCGCCGGCCAGCAGTGTTATTCACTAAGGAAACCGCCTTGCTGTCAGCGCTGTGTCAGTGCTGCGGCAGCGTCGAGCCTAAAAATGGTATTCACTAATGTACTTTAAACGACACTAGTGCTCGGCGACGAATGCGGCGTGAGCTGGAACTACATTGCGTCGAAAGTTTGACGTTTAATGTATGAACTTCGTATTCTCTAACGAAAAACAGCGACGAACTCGCCCACAACCTCGCTCACAGCCTCGATTCCTAATGTCAAATCAAACAGCTAGGATTTTAGACAAGGCTGTCTCGACATCGAGCTCGTTGACGAACGCAGCGTCGAATGCGTCAATAAGAGAATAGCATAGCAGAAAACCCACGGCCTTAATATGGTCGCCTCGCCGCACGCCTGTTGTTACACTGGTGGTTGGTCTTTCCCACAGGGTTATTCAGCTGGGTGTTCAGCTGGCATGGGTTTACTGTGTTGCGACGGCTGGCATACGGAGTGTACCTCGTCCACTTGGTCATCATCAGCTTAATGGCCGGCAATTTGACCAGCACAGTTGTCGCGACAAACTTTGGGCTCGTAAGTAACATTCAATAATCTAAAAAGTTCATTGATCGCCTCCATAGCTTGAGGGAATTTGTATGTGCGATTATTTTGTAACAAATACGAGTATTTTTGTTTTTTGGTCTTGTTAATTGAGCTTACCCCTGATATGATAGCAATTGACAGCTGTGATATGCAAAGTTGTAATTATATAGCGATACATTGCATGCTGAATTATTTCGTAATGAAAAAATGTGTCGGAAATTTAATAAAACTTTACATAGGTACATTATTTCTTAGGGTCTTCCCTAAATTACTCCTCTGTAATATAAAAATACACGCTGTATTACACAGAGTTTCCGTAACTTCGAAAATCGTAAACTTCTTTTTAGGTGTTTCTAGCATCAGCGGCCACACCGCGAACTACGAAATCCGCAAATTTCGGGTATTTTTATGTGTCACTCTAACGCCGCGGCCACGACATCCGTCTAAGGCGAATATTTAACGGCTTAGCGGAAAACGTATGGTGCTCCCTCTCGTACCCATATCGGCACCCCGCTCCAACTCATGGATTCGCTCGCCGCTGGTCGCCTTAGACCAATGTCGTGGCCGGGGCATAAGGATAAGGACGCCTTCGTAGGAGTGCCAGAGATAAACCCCCGAAAATTACGAACTTCGGTGTCCACGGTAGCGGCTGTCTCTGCCTCTCTAACGAAGGAATCATTGGAGTGACAGAGACAGCTAAATTTACAATTTTCCATCTGTAGACCCTCTGTTTACTGTTGCAGTGGAAAATGTTCGTGATGGTGATCTCTGCTTCATTCCTGATATCTGCGGCTCTGTTCCTATTGGTCGAAGCCCCGTGCGCTCAACTCACCAAGATGGTTCTAATGGGAGGCAGAAAGAAACATATTGACTAACGTACTGGCAACCATTCTTCAACCGGTTCAACCAGTTCACTACTAGATTTCATTAGATCCTTTTTAAAGGACAGAGAGCAGGTTGTATCAGTTGACGGGGGGGCACTAAGTCTGGGGTGAGGACTCTGGACGACTGTTCTGTCCCTCAGGGTTCAGCGGTTGGGAATTTCCTCTTCTTAGTGATGGTAAATGACCTCATTCATTTATTTCAAGATGGGGATTTTATTATGTTTGCTGATGATGGATGCGCTATTGTTACAGGCTGTAGGGCTGCCATCCGTCCGGGTTTCCCCGGATTTGTCC
>JALPQI010027570.1:0-11930 GCA_025490895.1 Thaumatotibia leucotreta
TTGAAATGGGGGTCCAAAGTTTATATGGCGAAATAAGATTAGTTGAACTATTTGATCCGAAACTTCGCAAAAGTATTCTTTAAAGTAATTGAGTAAAGATATGTTACAGGTTTTTTGAAAATTCAACCCCCGGAAAAAGGTAAAAAGGGTGACGAAGTGAAAAAATCAAGTTGGGTATCGTTTCTATGGTTTATCGGGACGTAGATCACGAATACAATAACGATTTTTAATTTTAACGCGGCGGACGTGAAATACTATGTACACGGTTATGGTATAATGTAATGGGGTAAAATTCGAAAAATATCAATATAATTTTATTATTTATCTTTTATCTATATATATAAAAGAAGAAGCTCCCTTATAAAGATGCACGCACAGCCTAAACCCCTGGTCCTATAGACTCCAAATTTGGCACGTAGGTTCCTTTTATGGTGTAGACGAGCACTAAGAAAGGATTTTACAAAATTCACCTTGTAAGGGGTTGAAATGGGGGTCCAATGTTTGTATGGCGAAATAAGATTAGTTGAACTATTTGATCCGAAACTTCGCAAGAGTATTCTTTAAAGTAATTGAGTAAAGGAATGTTTAAGGTTTTTTGAAAATTCAACCCCTGAAAAAGTTAAAAAGTGTGACGAAGTGAAAGAATCAAGACGGGTATCGTTTTTATACTTTAGCGAGTCGTAGATCACGAAAACAATAACGATTTTAAAATTTAACGCGGCGGACATGAAATACTATGTACACGGTTATGGTGTCATGGGGTAAATTTCGAAAAATATCAATATAATTTTATTATTTATTTATATATCATGTTCATTTATGGTTCTAGAGATTCCAAATATAGTGCGTAGGTTTCTTTGAGGGTGTAGGGAAGCTCTAAAAATGGTTAGGTCAAAATCCACTCCCTAGGGGGTGCGATAGGGGTCCAGGGTTTGTATGGCGAAACTTGATCAATTAAAATACCTATTTCATCCCAAATTTCACAGGAGTATCCCTAAACATAAATGAGTAAAGACGTGTTTTAAGTTTTTGAGAAATCAATCCTT
Organism: Thaumatotibia leucotreta; assembly: GCA_025490895.1. NCBI lineage: Eukaryota > Metazoa > Arthropoda > Insecta > Lepidoptera > Tortricidae > Thaumatotibia > Thaumatotibia leucotreta. The sequence continues at coordinate 1,047 of JALPQI010027570.1, forward strand.
GAATGTTATAAAAAGGGCAAACAGTAAAAATCAACATGGATATCGATTCCACGGTTTATCAAGTCATTGTTCACGAAAACAATAACGATTTTAAAATCTAACAAGGCGGACGTGTAACACCGCTTACCCTGTTATGGGATGGAATTTGATAATCTATCTATCTATAATATACATAAAAGAAGAAGCTCCCTGACAAAGATCCACGCACAGCCTAAGCCCCTGGTCCTGGAGATAATAAAGTTCTTCATATGGAATTTTAAGTCAAAATTGCAAGAAAAGTTCGCCATCTTGAATTTAGGCATTAAGTTTAATACGACCGTGATAAAAATTTATAGAACGCAGCCGAACCACGGGTAAAAGCACCATCCGCCACACTTAAATCGGTTAAGGCAAACGCGCGATAATAGCGGGAAAACATTAACACGCAGTGAATAGATGTTAGTACGCGGGCGAAGCCGCGGGTAACTGCTAGTATTCTTACTAATATGATGCCTATACTGACATTACACCGTGGTCGCACGCAGGCTAGTGAGTGGTGACTGCCTGCGACCACGGGTGTAACGTCACGCCTGAAACGTCAGTACAATACTAAACCTAACTACACGCGACTAAATCCCGTTTGTCTTTAAAATATAAGTATTAAATTTAAATACATAACTGTTGAACTAAGTACAGTGTGGTGAAGAAGATAATGAGAAATGCTCTGAAACTAATTTCCACTCTGAAGCCGAAGTTTTCCCTAAGTAAATAAATAACTTAAAAACTAAAAGCTGGGAGCTTATTTATCTTAAGTTATAAGTAGAGTATCAAGTAGCGAGCTGCTTATAGCTAGAATTTTTATTCTGTAAGGGCCGTATGTGATCTTAGATAATGTTGTCGATATATCCTTTGACTGCGAAATTATAGTTTAGTGTTTGAGGAAAGTCGGTGTGAGCTATTTGACTCTGTCGTTATCGTAAGTATTTTAATATTAGGAAGAAATCATAATTGTATCGTTATTAGATTACAAACACATCCATCTTATTGCTCCTGGTCTCCAAGTGCAACATGCAATACGTATACATCAGCCGTATTGTCAGCCTCCGTAGCCTAGTTGGTAGTGACCCTGCCTACGAAGCTGGAGGTTCCGGGTTCGAATCCCGGCGAGGGCATTACTTGAGTATTTATTTATCACAAATATTTGCGCCTTGGTCATGGCTGTTTATGTATTTAAGTATCTATATGTATATATCTATTATGGTACCCACAACACCAGCCTTAATTGAGCTTACCGTGGGACTGGGTCGATTTGTGTAAGATGTCCTAAGATATTTATTTATTATTTATTTATTTATGTACATACGAGTACGTTAGTTCATCAAGTATATGGCTTGAAGTACCACGGGTTAAACATATGTTCAACTTGGGTTCTGGGGGGCTACCACGATCTACTAATGCGATTCAGTTTAGGACTTAAACCGCCATAGAATAACTGTCAAAAATTTACAAGCAGAACCTGTGTATTTAAAAAAGGTGAACAATCTTGCAGTATCTTTTTATTAAAAATACATTTAAAAATCCAAACTAAAAATTACCTGTTATATTATGTATATTTGCTAAAACTTATTTTCTACTCGTAGTTTTCAATAAAAAGATACTGCAAGATTATTTACCTTTTTTAAATACAGTCGAGGAATTTAATTTCCTACGAATTTCGTACCTTGTCACAGTGACAATCAATATGAAAGCTGCTAGGACTGTCATATTATAGCTCACAGATAAAATATAGGGAAGATTCCGTGTATTAAGACATACCTGAACAAACTATTGTCATCCTTTACCATCTCAAGATGTATTCCATAAGGAAAAGAGACAAATAAGGTAGCTCTACTTGGTCTTGAATTCTATCAATGACTCCATTTTCTTGAACAATGCTACCAACCTGACTAGATAAAATGTCATTAACTGTTAGTGTTGTACAGTCTTCATCGTATGCTTTTATCGGCAATAATAATATTTTTACCAAATTAGGTAGCGAATACAATAGGAATAAACCTTATTTCCTACTCAGAATCACGATCGTCTGCGATCCGTCATGATTTCTAAATCTACATTTTAGGATAAAAATAAAATCACAAAATTAATGAAATTTTATCTTTAATTAAAATGTCAAATGTCATCAGAAGTGTTCTGTCTAAAATGTATGCCACTAGTTGGCGCCACATAGCGGTAAGGTCTCGCTAAGAAACAATTATCTAGCCTCAAAGAAAAACTAACTAGAAGGTCATTTTATTTTTTTATATAATTTTATTAACCCGTACAAATCTTAGAATTTAGACAAGTTTCTGGACCTGACGCCTCAGTGCTGCCGCCCTGGTGAACGGCATTTCAGAAAACCCTCATTATAACATGTTTTATGGAACTGATCATCCCTTAAAGCATACCTAACAATTTTCGTATGATGGCTTCTTTGTAATTAATCACATGTGTGTCATTATTAAACTAAACTTAATTTACTTTCTGGTTGACATGACATTGGATGATTACCAAATATGGTGGGTACTACGTCAGAATGTAATCACTTATGCGCGTATCCTTGCCTGAAACAACAGCTTCAAAATGAACCAGTCGTCTGCCTTTTTGATATTTTTGACCCATAATAGCCTTTGTTCAGTGTCCTGTGGCAACCTGTTGGAAATTAAAAACATCGATTCATTTTCTGAGTTGGCTATCAATACATTTATCGATATCACGATCGGTCTCTTAGGTACAACACTATGCGATACAAATATTTGAATCCCACTATTTATAATTACATTACGAAGGCAAATACGAATGGTTAATTCACAAAACTACACACATGTATCCGGCAACAAATATTGAATAAGATTTTCAGTTACTTTTACCTTAATAAAGTTCGAAATCTTAAAATTCAAGTTAAAACTAAATTACCGGTGAAACGTAATGTCTTTATTTTGTTCATTCAGGTAACCCTGGCGGTTTTTACCCCCTGGGACCACACAAGTGATCACTTTTATCACATTCCGTGCACTTATCGAACAGAAATATACATGAAAAGCTTTATTTTAATCACTTTTACTATTTGCGGTTTAGGTGCACTAGTATACCCAAACAAACATCGTTGACAGGCATTGCCGGCGTCACCCACAGATAATATAGACTCGGTCTATAAATTTATATGTCTATGCATTTATCGACGTGAAGTGGCCAGTTCTAGTTAAGTGGTACGTAAAAGAAGTACGAGAATCTGTTTAAAGAGTTTTCATTTAATAATCACATAAACAGGGTGTCTTTACGTAGCAAATTTGTTTTTCCGTTTTCTCCAAAAAAACATCGTAAAAGCTATAATGTTTCACGGTTGAATATACTCCAGAGACCGAGTACTATCAGCTGTAAAAATACCTGCATCTAATAAATTACGACCTTATATACATAAAAAATGGTCACTTACATTAGTATGATTTAATTACTAATTTCGCTAACTTTAGTAAAAAGTTGACCATGAAGAATTCAAGTATTCGATAGTACCCTATGGTACCCTAGGTCTTTCTAAATAAAAAAATATACGCATTCACCACAGATAAAATATAGGGAAGATTCCGTGTATTAAGACATACCTGAACAAACTATTGTCATCCTTTACCATCTCAGTATGTATTCCATAAGGAAAAAGAGACAAACAAGGTAGTTCTACTCGGTCGTGAATTGTATCACCGACTCCATTTTCTTAATTTTTCTTGAACAATGCTACCAACCTGACTAGATAAAATGTCATTACTATTAGTGTTGTCCAGTCTTCATCGTATGCTTTTATCGGCAATAATAATATTTTTACCAAATTAGGTAGCGATGAACAGTGCGAATAAACCTTATTTCCTACCCAGAATCACGATCTTCTGCGATCCTTAATATGTCATGATTTCTAAATCTACACTTTAGGATAAAAATAAAATCACAAAATTAATGAAATATTTTCTTTAATTAAAATGTCAAATGTCATAAGAAGTGTTCTGTCTAAAACGTATGCCACTAGTTGGCGCCACTTAGCGGTAAGGTCCCGCTAAGAAACACAATTACCTAGCCTCAAAGAACAACTAACTAGAAGAAGGTCATTTTATTTTTTTACATAATTTTATTAACTTGTACAAATCATTTAAACACGAAACTATAGGCGCTCTGAGAATTTAGACAAGTTTCTGGACCTGACGCCTCAGTGCTGCCGCCCTGATGAACGGCATTTCAGAAAACCCTCATTATAACATGTTTTACGGAACTTATCATCCCTTAAAGCATACCTAACAATTTTCGTATGATGGCTTCTTTATAATTAATCAGTCTACACAAGTATCACATGAGTGTCATTATTAAACTAAACTTACTTTACTTTCTGGTTGACATGACATTGGATGATTACCAAATATGGTGGGTACTACGTCAGAATGTAATCACTTATGGGTACGCCCTTGCCTGAAACAACAGCTTAAAAATGTGTGGAGCATATTTTTGAATACTTTTTAGGGCACCAGTCGTCTGCCTTTTTGATATTTTTGACCCATATTAGCCTTTGTTCAGTGTCCTGTGGAAACCTGTTGGAAATTAAAAACATCGATTCATTTTCTGAGTTGGCTATCAATAGATTTATCGATATCACGATCGATCGCTTAAGTACAACACTATGCAATACAAATATTTGAATCCCACTATTTATAATTACATTACGAATGCAAATACGAATGGTTAATTCACAAAGCTACACACATGTATCCGGCAACAAATATTGAATAAGATTTTCAGTTACTTTTACCTTAATAAGGTTCGAAATTTTAAAATTCAAGTCAAAACTAAATTACCGGTGAAACGTAATGTCTTTATTTTGTTCATTCAGGTAACCCTGGCGGTTTTTACACCATGGAACCACACAAGTCATCACTTTTATCACATTCCGTGCACTTATCGAACAGAAATATACATGAAAAGCTTTATTTTAATCACTTTTACTATTTGCGGTTTAGGTGCACTAGTATAGCCAAACAAAGATCGTTGACAGGCATTGCTGGCGTCACCCACAGATATAATAGACTCGGTCTATTAAATTAATAAGTCTATGTTATAGCTACTATGACAAGGTACGAAATGGGTAGGAAATTAAATTCCTCTACCGTACCTAACCAAACAGAGTATAAACTGAATCGCATTTAAGAGGTCATGGCCATGATCAAAACACATCCACATATTTTTCACAGCACACCACTAGAAATGAGAACGACAAATACGCGAGGCTTCGTATTTGCCTAGATCCTGCCAGATCCTGTCATTTGCGTTGTTAAAGATAAATAGATGAACAAAATATGTGAGTGAGTTTAGTAAAACATCCCACTTTGTCGTTTGCCATAAAGCCGTTTTGTCAGTCTATTCATATGAAGATACAAGGAAATCTCGTCTTTACGGTAAGCGACAAAGTGGGCCGTTTGACTAAAAACAAACACATATTATATATTTTTTTCACTATTTCGTTTCAGCTAAAGTAGCCAAACACATATACGTTTTATGAAACAGGAAACAATGAACGAACAATTGAACTGGTTTCATTTTTCAATTCTTTTAGATCTAACTATAACAGCAATTTTATATAGAAATATGTAATAATAATAATATTATCTTTGTATATTGCCAAAAAATCATAAAAACCGTTAAACGGTATGTTTATTAAAAACTAGTTTTAGGCCGGCCTTATACATCCGGAATCAGAGTAAGTATTCATAACATGAATTCATAATCTTATTCCGTTCTCTTGCCTCACACATCCGGAATCAGAGTAAGAATTCATAATTAACATTCAGATTTCAGATTGACACTTGACAGTTGTCTTGCGAAAACAAATACGTGATCGTGACATTGACAACCTAAGCATAGACAATTAGACATACAGAACGACATTTTGTCTATGTATTCATAATCTGAAATCAGACTGTGTGTGTTGGTCCTCGATACGTATTGTATGGAAAGGCGTGCTACAAGCAAATCAAACGTGTGTCAAATAAAGAATACGATCTCAGATTACGAAGATCATATTCATATTGAACGTGTGAAAATGCTTTTCTCTCCAATATGATAACTTATCTAGTTATCTGCATCAGTTATGGGCATGGAGTTATGACTCTCATAATAATAATTTTATCAGCAATATCTCCGTAACAATGATCATTACTTTAGTGATGCGGTAGGTAATGTTTTGATGGAAGCTATCCTCTAGGAAGCTACCCAACTAGCAAAATTTCGTCATATAATCGTCGCGGAAACGTAACATATTCAGGCTTTTAGCTTATGAAATTGGTCATAAAAACGTAATAATTACGTTTATATAACGCGATTTGGGCCCTTATTACTCAGCTTTTTAGCCATATAATAGCCATTTAATTGAAACTGCCACCACTTATTAGTCATATAATAATCATCGCCGTGACCACTTTATAGCTAACTAGCTGTGTAATAGCGACTTATATAGCTTTTATATGATTTTTAATCATATAAGAGCCATATAACCGTTGAGTTAGTTATTTATTGATCATATAATTGCTACTTATATGCCAAATTTGTGGAATAAAAGTGTCCAGCGAAACTAAACAGAAGACGGATTGACAACTTGCTCGTGCATATAATTTTGTTAGTGCTAGCTGGTGTAAACAAAATAAAATTACTTAATGCCGTTGAGTATGTTTTGACAGAGCTATCTAAGTAATATATGACCATGTTATAATTGGCATTATAAATTCTACCTAATGGTGAAAACGTATTGCGAATACCACTTTACTGATAAAGTATACTATATTTAGTAGTAAATAATGAACGCGCCACTTTAATTATTAGTTATTACAATATAAATTAAATAAATATTTTTAATTATTACGAAGAAAACTACTATATGACATGTATACGATTAACATATCATATAACTGCTTCGTATTAGTTCTTATATAGCAAGTTTAGTGGTTTAAGCGCCATGACACCTACGTTAATCATATAAAAGTAACAGCTGAAACCAAAAAGTTCTATAATAGCAATTATTTTTCCATTTACTCGAGCATAGGTCATATAAGATGTAATTATTCGACAAATAGTCAAGTAAGCGTCATGTAAAAGCAGGTTACTCAGCATTAATCTTATATGACTATTTAGTCACAAAAGATGTCGAGATGCTGAATAAAACACTCTTATAAAACAAGATATATAATTAGCTGTTATATGACTTCATTCACAATGGTCATATAATAGCAACTGCGTTACGTTTACTCGACTTTTTCTCACAAGTCATAAGTCAGCCATATAAGTTTTTGCTACTCGGCAAAAAAGTCATATAAGCGTTTTATAAATGTGTCTTTTTCAGCAACTTCGTATATGACTCTTAAGTCATATAAGAAAGTCATATAAACGTGTACATGACATCTTATACGACTATTATGCTATTGCTGTATAAGTTGGCTTTATACGACAGGTACTGTGTAATTTGCGTTTATATGACTTTTATACGACATATTGCTGTGTAAGCTGGCTTTATACGATAGGTACTGTGTAATTCGCGTTTATATGACTTTTATACGACTTATTAGCTGAGTAAGCTCGATGTTATATGACTGTTTTGCTAGTTGGGTATCCTCTAGGAAGCTACATTTTTTAAATCTTACGTGTTGTGTACAAGCTTTTCCAATAAATAAAACGGTGTTTAGGATTTTGAAACATATTCTTCGATAAAACTTTTATTCGTGACATGTTGCTTTTACAACTCTTGAATTTTGTCAATAAAATTTATCGTTTGCAAAAAAAAACATTATAATTTATGATTTTTGCCGTCTGTCAATATGACAGAAAATTGTGAATGACGACCGCATCTAAATATAATTAGATAATTTTATCTGAGTTTAGTTATCAATACAATGTTTGGTCTCTAAATCGAAGATTTATGTAAACATTTGAGACCAAAATGGGCACGTAGAGATGGGATCAAAATTGGATATTGTATTGATATGTTTTGTTTTAATGGTAAGTTTATTACAATGTTCTGGCTCGGCCACAGCCACATGAGAATTGCAGCGTTTTCCCAGATCATTGCGTGTGATACCAACTATACATATAACCAGCATGCATTGCGCATATGTAATTGCGGCGCGTATCCGTAGCCGAAACGTTAAGGTGCGGCCACGCCGCAGCTTAAAAAATGGTGACGGTAAGGAAATGCTACGACCTATCAAATGCGTACCGTTTTTATTACGTCGTACTACCCACACCTCCGCTTAAAACGCGGCGACGCTACGGAATCGCAGCGGCGTACCTCAAAACGTTTCATTAAATTTCCATGTCATAAATCTTTCGTTTTGGGGTACACGTCACGATGTACACGTTGTGGCTGCATATTTTGAGAAGCTGTGTGGAGAATATGTGGTAAAGTTACGACATTTACGGCGCGTCACTGCAATTCCGTACCGACCAATTTTAAGCAGCGGCGTGCGGAGCGCACGTAAATGCGAAACGTCACAGTGAGTACCATCAGCTTCTTTAAGCTGTGGTGTAATCGTACCTTTATTCGTCGTTAATACCGTGGACTCATATTGTTGTACGTACCCCTCATATCTGTGGACGCTCGTCATTCAGGTCACTCACGTTATGTAAATAAAACTGTTTACTTGCATTCCTCTGTTCAATCGCTGCATCGTGCGGGAGTAAGAATACATTTGTCACCACACTAACTCTTCCCATGGGTCTCGCAAGTCTGAACTAACGGATTGAAGTATCCTTGACCACACATTTATTGAAGATTGATGATGGGCAGCATCATAGTGGACACACTAAATGCGGCAACCCGCTTGCCCAGCGTTATAGGCATTACCTCCTAAATGCGTCCATACGCGTAATAGGAGAGTCCTACGCCCATTAGGGGACTGAAATAGACTTATGTTGTTGATGTGGATTTTTCTATTCCAGTTTACATCAACCTCAAGTGAAGAACGAATACCAAGCGGCTGGGTGCGCCAACCGGAGGGCAAATTGGAAGAACCATCGCGGTGCCTGGTCATACAACCCACACCAAGAGACATTGTCAAACGGATCTATTCCGTATTGCCCTAGTAAGTGGAGCTATTTTTCTATTGTGTTTGAACAATCCAAATTATTTGAGGATTTTGGAAATCAAATTGATCATTATCAGAGGTTGTACGGGGTATTGTATTGTTCCATAACTCAATTTCGAAAAAAAATGTTTTATGTGCCCTATTTTGTTGTGAGGGCCAGTGACTGGAACCGTTATTTTCTCCTTACAAAAGAACGGTTATTTTTTCGTTCTTTTTCGTTCTTCGGCTTATAAATTCTAAGTTAATGGAGTAAGAAATAAAACTTTGAAAACGGATAAACTCGCGTATATTAACTAATTTTAACTTCATTCCGACGTTTCGAACACTTTACAGGGTTCGTGGTCTGCGGATGACTAATTTACTAATGTGTAATGGAGTAATTTAAAAATATGATATTGTAAATTACATAAAATACTGAGTAGTACATGAAGAGTATAAAACATTATAAAATATGGGGCTATTTCGAGGGTTTTGTAAAATACCGGTTTCGGTCCCTGGTGAAGGCAATATAAAGCTGTTCCAATAATATTGTCTAGTTATTTTTGCAAGCTTCATTATGTTCATTATGGCGGATGAATGTTTTATCGCAGCTAATTAATGTACGGCTTAAATGGTGTAATCACGGCACACAAACTCGCAGCAATTCCGGCACCGACGGATATTTGCGTTCCATCAGGCCGAAATTTGGGGAAATTGCATTTTAATCACTTTGTTAGTCAATGCAGTCAAGCGTGATGATTATAGTCGCTTATGCTTTAAAAAAGTAAATGTTTATCAATAATTTTAAATGTGAGCTAGCGCGACTTTACTTATTATTTTGTTCAAGAGGGACTACCAGAAATACACTTAGGTTAATATATCTTCGTTTAAGTATATGTATTATAATAGTAAATACTTAAGTAAATCAAAGGAAATACAAATTACGTATACAAAAATCTGATAGTACAATCAAAAACACACCTGTGAACACAGGCAAAGTGCCAAAAATATGTAAACAGAACTTTATGGCCTGGACGTAAAGGTGTGTATACATATTTCTGGCACTTTGTCTGTATTCACAGCTGTGTTGTCGATTGTACGTGTATAACGTGTATGATCCCAAATATCCACGCAAGTAGATGTCGACTACAAACCACTATCAATCGAATCTAAAGACTTTTATAAATTATAAATCATATATAATTTATAAAAGTCTTTAGATTCGATTGATAGTGGTATTTTTCAGCGAGACATAAGTTTCAAAACAAGATGGAATAATGAACTCACTGTCGGATTACATGTTAATTAGTACTAAACGAAATAACTAAAGAAACTACAAATGTGTAAAAAACTTTTTGCAGCTTCGACCGCGACCACCAAAACGCCGAGTTCCTCCAACGTTACCGCTCGACAATCAACTCGATGTCGGAGAGCGGTGACGTGGTGGACCGCGAGGTTGCGTTCTACGCGGCGATGGTCACCCCCCTGATGTTCCTGCAGCGGTACTCGAATGCCAACTGCTTGCTCGAGCGGGTACGTTAGAAATCTGACAAAATGGAATATGGACATGACTCCAAAGTGAATTGATAAATTGATAATAATTAATTATTAAATTTCTGAAAATCATATATTTTGATACGTGCATTTATGAAAATCTGTGTAAATATTCAATAGGCTTAGAAATTAAAGAACAACAAATTAGTTGATTGATTAATCATTCAACCAACCTGGGATTAATTACCATATTATTTAAACCTTGACCATTTGTTAGCTCTGTTAAAGC
>JALPQI010027571.1:0-13941 GCA_025490895.1 Thaumatotibia leucotreta
CGTATTGGATATTGGTAAGATTAATATTGGCGGCGTGTGTTTAAATAGCAAAAGGATGGTGTAACTGAGTGGATGAAAAACTTGATAACTTGAGATATTTTAGTAAAGGAAAATAAAAGTAAATTTAATAATTGAAGTTCAAATTTCTGCTACTATTCATCTCGAGTTATCAAGTTCTTCACGGCATGCACAGATTAATGTGACAGTTGAATTATGTAATAAAATAGGCATGATGAATGGCAATTTAAATCAACATATTATTTTTCCTAACTAGTGCGGAAAATTAAACTTTGCGCAAATTTCTCTTTTCAAGGCACTTGTTATGAAAAAAGTCGTTCGAGTGAGTTTAACTCGCGTGATTGTCACCCTCGTTTCACTCCAACTTTATCCCCTGTCGAAAAAATATTTTTTTTTTGCACTTGTATCGAAATGTACTATTTTCGAACTGACATAACTATCGCAATTATGCAGTTTTTTATTTAATACCAAAAAGTGACGTCACGTTTGCACACTGCCAAATTATTTGTTTTAGGTTATTTTCAAAGTTCAGTACAAAAATTGCTGCAATCTACATTTTATTACAAGTAGAAGACACAGTGTTTTTGTAGATAAGTACCAAATAAATGTACGAGAATGACAAATTACTACGAAAACTCACGTGACCATTTCCATACATTATTATGTTCACGTGACTTATCGCTTATCGTATACGATTGCAGAATGGCAATTTGGCTAGGCCTGGGGCCCGTTTCTCGAAAGCTTGTAACTTGTACAAGTGGAAGTCTCTTTTTAACACTATTAATTAGATAAGGACTTCCGCTTGTATTACAAGTTACAAGCTTTCGAGAAATAGGCCCCTGCAGTTCATCATCATCATCAGCCTATCTCAGTCCACTGCTGGACGTAGGCCTCTCTATCTAGCTATGCGTATAGACGCATTAGGAGGTAAATACCCATAATCGCCACGTTGGGCAAGCGGATTGGCGATCGCAGTAGTGTGTCCACTATGATGACGCTCCTGCCCGTCATCAATCAAATCAAAGAATGGTCAGTGACACTGCAATCCCTTAGTTGACTCTTACGCCTCCCGCGGGAAGAGTTGGGGTGGTGACAAATGTATTCTTACTGCCGTCACCACACGGCATAGGCCCTGCAGTTATTACAGTGAAATGAACAGTGCGTGTTTGAATAAACCCCAGTTAAATTCCTCGTTTTTGCCACCAACACAACACATCCGCTGCCGCTATCTAATTTCCTCTAATGTAACATAAGCCTTTGTCCTGCTACCTATCTTCTCAGGTACAAAAAGACGTATCAGTTCATAGAATGGAACAGACCCTTTGGTAAACAACATTACGTTAAACGACGTTTAATGTAGCGGTTATTTTAAATTTGAGGGCAAGATAGGTTGCGGTGTTTGCTTAGTCAACCTGTGTAGTTTTCTACTTATCTATATTATTATCAAACCGCGATTAGCATGGGATTTAAAAGTATTGTTGACACAACAGTGTGCTGTACAATTTATATATATAGTTAGAATACATTTTTATAGTTTATAATATTCATAGTTTAAGTGCAGAGACTTGCAGACAATAGATTAATTAATCATACATCTATAAATAACTCGTCTTGGTAAATGTTGTGTCATTTGCTGTGTCAACAGTACTTTCGACTTGCCTTCTGATTCCGGTTTGATAAAAACTCATTCAATTATTAAATTTACTTATATGAAAAAAAAAATGTTCTTCAAATTTTTTTACCCTTATGGGTGAAAGTAATAGTAAACAGTAGGTCTATATTGTCCCATGCTATTTATTTATTTAAAAGTATCTCATCATCATCATCATCATATCAGCCGAAAGACGTCCACTGCTGAACATAGGCCTCCCCCAAAGATTGCCACAATGACCGGTCCTGCGCCACCCGCATCCAGCGGACTCCTGCGACCTTCACCAGGTCATCGGTCCACCTTGTGGGGGGCCTACCCACGCTACGCCTTCCGGTACGCGGCCGCCACTCAAGAACCTTCCCGCCCCAACGGCCATCGGTTCTACGCGCAATGTGCCCCGCCCACTGCCACTTCAGTTTAGCGATTCGGAGAGCTATTTCGGTTACTTTGGTTCTGCTGCGGATGGTCTCATTTTTAATCCGATCACGCAGAGAGACTCCTAGCATAGCCCTCTCCATTGCCCTTTGGGTGACTTTGAGCCTTCTTATGAGGCCCATTGTAAGCGGCCACGTTTCAGTACCGTATGTCATCACTGGCAACACACACTGATTAAAGACTTTCGTCTTCAAACACTGCGGAATATTGGACGAAAATATGTGTCGTAGCTTCCCGAACGCTGCCCAACCGAGTCGGATTCGACGATTGACCTCTTTCTCGAAGTTGGACCTACCTAACTGAATAGTTTGCCCTAGGTATATATATTCGTCTACAACTTCGAGTGTAAAGTCTCCGATTATTACGGGAGTTGGTGCTACATGGGAATTCGACATGATTTTCGTCTTATCCATGTTCATCCTAAGACCAACTCGCTCGGAGGCTTTACTGAGGTCAACGAGCATAGTACTTAAGTCCTCCAAGGTCTCAGCCAAGACTACTATATCGTCAGCGAATCGAAGGTGAGTGAGGTACTCGCCGTTTATGTTGATACCCAGCCTTCTCCAGTCCAGAGTCTTAAAGACATCCTCCAGTGCAGCGGTAAACAGCTTAGGGGAGATGACATCTCCTTGCCTAACTCCCCGCTGCAGCAGAATAGGTTTCGAGCTCTGGTCTTGGAGTCGGACTGACATTGTGGCGCTCTCGTATAAACACTTCAACACCTCGATATAGCGGTAGTCGACTTGGCACCGTTGGAGAGACTGTAGTACTGCCCATGTTTCGATCGAATCGAAGGCTTTCTCGTAGTCCACAAACGCTAAACAGAGGGGCAGGTTATATTCTTCGGTCTTCTGTATAACCTGGCGAAGCGTATGGATGTGGTCTACGGTACTAAAGCCTCTTCGGAAACCGGCTTGTTCGGGAGGCTGGAAGTCATCAAGCCTGCGTGCAAGACGATTCGTAATGACTCTTGAAAACAGCTTATAGACATGGCTCAGAAGTGAGATGGGTCGGTAGTTCTTCAATAAAGCGTTGTCACCTTTTTTGAAGAACAGTACCACCACACCTCTGTTCCATGCCTTTGGCGTTCTCCCTTCCAGTAAGACGGAATTGAACAACTTCTGAAGGGCCGTAAGGATCGGTTTACCACCCGCCTTCAGAAGCTCAGCTGTAATTCCGTCCTCCCCAGGCGCCTTGTTATTTTTGAGCTGTTCAAGAGCCATTCTAATCTCGCACAGGCTGATGTCCGGGATATCTTCTGTATAGTGTCGGGTCAGTCTAGCTCTGAGGTCTTCCGCTAGATCAACTTCGGGTCTGCTAGTTGACGTGTACAGCTGTCCATAAAAACCCTCTATCTCACTCAGCAGCTCAGATCTGGATGTGACGATTCTACCATCCTCAGTCTTTAATTTGGCGAGCTGGCTTTGCCCAACAGACAGATCCCTTGCAAAAACTTTAGAGCCCTTGTTCCGCTCGATGGCTTCTTCTATACACTTGGTACGGAATTGGCGCATATCGCGTTTGAGGGACTTAGAGATCTGTCTGTTGAGCTGCCGGTATAAAGTCGCATCAACTGAGGATTGTAGAACCAGTTCACTTCTTTTTTCCATTAGCTTCTGAGTGGAGTCTGAGAGCTTTCTGGTCTTATTTGTCCGCTGGGTCTTAAAAAACTTAGACCCAGCGCTATGGACAGCTTCCACAAACCCGTCGTTGAATACGTCCACATCATCGCCTAGGCAATCGAAACGGTTTTGGAGTTCCAACTGAAAGCTCTCGGGGTTTTGGAGATGGAGTGCAGGACGGAGCGTAGACTTCATCAGTCGCGAGCGTTCTAGCTTAGGACATATATTCAACGTGCCTCTTACCAGGCGGTGATCGCTACCGGTTTTAACCGTACTGATCACAGAAACATCGTTGAATATATGTCTCTTCGTCGACATGATGAAGTCGATCTCGTTTTTAGTTGCACCGTCGGGACTCATCCAAGTCCATTTTCTGTGCTCGCGTTTCTTAAAGAAGGAGTTCATCATGTAGAGTCCCTCCTTCTCCAAGAAACCAGCCAGCAGATGGCCCCGGTGGTTCCGACGTCCAACCCCAAATTGCCCCACCCTCAGTTCGTCACCATCTCTCTTGCCCAGTTTCGCGTTGAAGTCCCCCATAACAACGGTGAAGTAGGTTCTGGAGCTATGCATGGCTTTTGAGATATCATCATACATAGCCTCCACCTCGTCGTCGGAGTGTGTCGAAGTCGGCGCGTACACCTGTATGACCTTCAGCGAGTATCTCTCAGATACTCTGAGTATAAGGTACGCCACCCTAGCCGACACACTCTCGATCTTCACCACGTTGTTTACGAGGGACTTGTGGACGATGAACCCGACACCTCCCTGGGACTGTTGGTCGCCCTCCCGGAAATAGAGCAAGTTGCCGGACTTTAGGATTATCGTGTCCTCGCCCTCTCTTCGGACTTCTGACAATCCCACAATGTCCCAACGCAACTTGCTCAATCCTTCCTCCAGTTCCACTAACTTTTCGTCGGTCCGCAGTGTACGTGTGTTATAAGTTGCCAGGGCCAGAGGTCGTCGGTGGTGGTAGCCGGATCTTTGCCGGAGATTCTTAGCACCCCTGACCCCGCTAGCACCCTGGCCGCTACCATAACCAGGGCACCGGGGGTCGCCGGAACCTCGGGGCCGCGGCCTTTTTTGTGCTATCATTTTTTGGGGGGTATTTGCCATAATCGCCACGCTTGGCATGCGGGTTGGCGATCGCAGTGTCTCCACCGCACTTTAGGGATGCTGCTGCCCATCCCCCGGTGGTCGTGGTCGTAGTTTTCAGACATACCCGGGTCAAGTGTATGATCAGTAACACTTTAGTCCCTTAGTCGACTCCTACGACACCCACGGGAAGAGTTGGGGTGGTGACAAATGTATTCTTACTGCCGTCACCACACGGCACAAAAGTATCTACCTATTCTCTATTCTATGTCTGCGTTAAGTTAACTAGCGTCAAGTCCCTCGGGTGCCATCCATAGTAATCCACTAGTGCCATCTGATGAATGAGTTGGAAACGTTCGTTCATGTTTTTCTAGTGAAACCCACACTCCTATTTATATAGTCTATGAAAAATAAGGTGTGTATAAGAATTCTCAAAAATATATTATATCCCAGTGCACTTTAATTCTGTGTAGTAAGAACGTTGTAACATATTTTACAAGAGGATTCTTTTGCTACATATATTATTTTGATATGTCGGGATGAAGTTAAATTTAATGAATATACGCAAGTTTATCAGTTTTTTCTACTCCCGTACTTTTATTTGTCATTTACAGGGTCGTGAACACACCCTTAAGCCCCTACCTTACAGATGTCAAGACAAGTCTATATTGTCTATTCTCTATAAACGCATTCGGGCATACACGCAGTGCGTTTTTGGATTTTAAGACACCTCGTGTATACACGACGTAATGACAAACATGGCTGCCAGTGCCAACCTAATTTTAAATGTCATTTCTGGTGAATAGTAAACCGTAGAGGAGCTTTCTTTTTAATTTTGACGTTTCCCGCCCGGCCTTGGTGATTAATAAAATTGTGTTTGCTAAGAATATTTCTCAAATTCACAATTTTATTTGAAGATAAGTGTGTGGTCGTAGTAAAAGTATTGTATGTAACATTGTTTAACCGTGTCAAAAAATGCTCGTGGCGTCTTTAATAACAATTTTCGGCTTCGCCTCAAATTGTTACCCACGCCACTCATTGCACCTTTTTTGACCTCTCTTAAATAAGGGTTGCTTAAAATACTATAATTTCATTCCCTTTATTTTATTTTAAATGTGTATCTACAAAACGGAGAACATCCCCGTTCAGAGTCGTTCCTGGTGCAAAGGCTGTCCATGGCTATTCAACGCGGAAACGCTGCGAGTGTTATGGCCACTTTTGCACCGGGAGCGACGATGGACGGTTTATTTGCTTAGTATTTTTTTCTTTTATTGTGTTTATAGTGGTTCCTACAAACTTACGAAACGACAGCTGACAAATAAAATAAAATGATTCACTAAATAAGGAATTATCCCAGGCCTACTACCTACCGCGAAAATCGAAATTTGTAAATTTCGAGGATTTTTCTCTGTCTCTGGATTTTTTCGCGGTAGGGCCGCTGTTTAGCCGCCAATCGCTGACAGAAGTTTTTTTTTTAATTTGGATGTACTTGGTAGCGCCATCTATCCACTGATTTTAGCAACGGGTAGTAAAATAAACTAATGTTCCACCCTCGTCTTGAACACACCCTTATCTTCGATAGAGATACGTTCTGCCGCGACATTTTGGCGCCGCGAGGCCGTTGACCCTGCATCTAGTACAGTCGAGTGCATAAACCTCGACACGTCGGATTTAGCAATTTCTCTGACTTGTAAGTGTAACTTTATGCTTTTGAGACAAGGTCGAATTTAGATATATCTCATACCCACAGAACCGACCTTATGCCTCCCAGGTCGAGCACTCATTTAATGAGTGCAGGGATGAGTGAATTTTAGACGTAATTATGTACTTAAAAATATTATATACTATTCGTATTCGTTCTTAACTATTTGTATAGGTAAGGATATTTACTGTTACAGTCATAAAAGGAAAACATGATTTAGGAAACGACTCACAAAAAATTATGAAATATTTAAGATTTATATAATTTTTATACCAACAAAACATTACATCCAATAAATGTAACAATAAAATAATACCTGCAGAGAGCTGAGCATGAAAAAGAAAAAAATACCGATAATAAACGCGAAGCTTATCTAAATCTTACCCCAAGTGTAAACTAAACAATGGTAGAAAAACACTTGTATTGCATTAACAAGTAACGTAACTTGCAGATACACCCACTTCCGGTGCAGAACGAGCTTTGTCTACCAACCGCTGTTTACTTCCGGTTGCGTAGAATACTTTTAACGACCAATTCCAACAATTTTAATCTTTACTACGCTGAGAATAAGCAGGGAATTCGAAAGAGCTGTAAAGGTCGGTTGAGATTTATTATTTCTACATTTTCTCACGTTTTCTGTTGAAAACAAGTTCACATTTAATGAGCTATTTCTTAAATGGAGTTTTTGGTGTTATCCTTTTAAAAGTTTATTACTTGCCTGCCTATACGATTTCCTATTTAAACCGACATTTTCAAAACTTTTTGTCGATCTGTAATAAGGAAACCCCAACTCTTCCCGCGGGTGTCGTAAGAGCCGACCAAGGGGTTGAGCTGCTGTTAGTGTCCATTCCTTGATAGAAGATTGATGACGGGCAGCAGGGTCCTAGTGGACACATTACTTGCCAATCCGCTTGCCCAGCGTGGCGATTATGGCATTTACCTCCTAGTGCCGCGGCCACGATATTAGTCTAAGGCGACCGGCTTAGCGGAAAACCATACGTGCGAGAGGGAGTACCCATATCGGCATCCCGCTCCAACTCATGGATTCCCTCGCCGCTGGTCTTAGACCAATGTCGTGGCCGGGCCTTTATGCGTCTATACGCATACTTAGTCGGAGAGGCCTACGTGCAGCAGTGAACTGAGATACGAGATGTACCAAATTGCAAATTCCTAGTATGTATTAACGGCCACTGAGCTATGCTGCGGACAGACAAACAGACATGGCGAAACTAAAGGGTGGTTCTTAGTTTACTTATAATCATCATCATCATCTTATCAGCCGAAAGACAGCCACGGCTGAACATAGGCCTCCCCCAAAGATTGCCACAATTACCGATCCTATGCCATCCGTATCCAGCGGACTCCTGCGACCTTCACCAGGTCATCAGTCCACATTGTGGGGACCTACCCACGCTGCGCCTTCCGGTACGTGGCCGCCACTCGAGAACCTTAATTTACTACAGAGCCTAAAAAGCCAATATGAATCTCTGACGCACGAAATAGTGAAATTCTGGCTAAACTATGTGTTAAATTTGTCAGACTATTTTAAATTCGTCTTGGCAATGAGTCGCGAGATCCATCCCCGCAGAAGCGGACAGACAGACATGTTTGTCCATGTTTGACATGTGACGAAAAAGATAAATCCTGGCCAAACTATATGTTAAACTATTTGCCAGACTATTTTACATTCATATTGGTTTAAACTTTCACGATTATCACTCATAATTACATTCGTCTGGTTAATCAGTCGCGATCGATGTGAGATTCATCCCTCGTAGAAGTCCGCAGAAGCGGACAGACAGACGGACATGGCGGGTCCTTATATAACTATAAGGGTCCTTAGCTTACTACGGAGTACGGAGCCTAATCAATCAATCAAAGCGTTTATTTGTAAACATAGGTATTTACAGTATGTGGATGGACAAGAATTTCAGAAGTTCTGGGACCTATTTCTCGAAAGCTTGTAACTTGTAATACAAGCGGAAATTTTTATCTAATTAATAGTGTCAAAAAGAGACTTTCACTTGTATCACAAGTTACAAGCTTTCGAGAAACGGGCCCCTGCTATGCTTTACCCAGAGGTGTACAACAACTAGTTACAACAATCATTATGTAGATAATCAATACAATCAATAATACAAATTAGTTAGAAATAAATTATAAGTAAATGTCACGTTTTAAAATTATAAATTATTAACAATGGATAAAGAAAGAAAAAACATAAAATATTGGTCAGTCAACATTTATAAATTATCATTTAAATAATCACTAAGAAGCCAGTATGATTCTCTCTGACATACGAAAGAGGAAGGAAGGAATCCTGGCTTAACTATACAAGTATGTGTTAAACAATTTGCCAGACTATTTTACATTCGTCTTGGCAATAAGTCGTGAGATCCATGCCCCGTAGAAGTCCGCAGAAGCAGACAGACAGACAAACATAGCGAAACTATAAGGGTTCTTAGTTTACTACAGAGCCTAAAAAACCAGTAAGTATGATTCTCTCTGACTCGCGAAAGAGAGAAATCCTAGCTATGTGTTACACAATTTGCCAGACTATTTTACATTGGTCTTGGCAATGAGTCACGATCGATGTGAGATCCATCCCCCGTAACATTTTGGCCCCTCCGACGCCGCCGCGGCGGGCGCCGGCCTGTCTGGGCCCGTTTCCCGAGAGGGGTTACTTTCTTGCCATCCCCATCAGATCAATGCATCAGATGTATAAAAGCAGCCAGGGTGCTCACAAACAACTGAACAGGGTGCTTAGACAAGTTGCCAATCCCTACCGCTTAATCGTCAATCGTAAACGAAAAGCAGCTAACTGTCTTTGTCGCACTAATATGAAAAAGTGACAGAGAGGGAAAATTACGATACGCTACTAAGCGTTAGCGATTGGCAACTTGGCTAAGCACCCTAGCCTCTATTGGCGTGGCGTTACGTTTACATAATTATTTTGTTATTAACGTACTAAAAAACAGTCGAATTGAGAACCTATTAGAAAAAACACCTAAGATAGTCACGCTAGTTTTGTGCGAAACTATGCTACTTACTAATATGTACCACCTAATACCATGCAAACTTCAGGTTTAAGGCTTTATTAAGTTAGTGATAAAATCAAGATCATGTTTTGAAAGTGCGTGATTATGAAATAATGCAAGTTTGCAGGTTTGTTTACTTTTTTTTACTTTCAACTGACGAATGATATATAAGCTTGTAATTTTGAGCAGAAATAACATGAATAACGTTGCTAAAAAAAGTTGAAAACAAGATTATTATTATATTACTATTATTGACCGAGCAAGCGAAACGAGCACTCGAGCATCATATAAATCATATTATTATATACTATTTGGTATGTTCTCCAACTTGTGTGTTTTCGACTTATAGTCTAATCTACTCACAATTCTTATCAAAGCCTTTTCCTGCACAAAAAAGATATTTCGGAGAGGAAATTAAGCGTATCTCGTCTCGCAGATAAGTCAGATAACGCTTATTCCAAGCAAATTAAGTACCTACGAGTACAGTCAAGTAAAAATATGTATCGAAAGAATCCTTTTATAAATATGTTACGACGTTCTTATTACACTGAATTAAGGTGCATTGGGACATATTTTTAAGCATTTTTCTATTAGGTACCTACACCTTAGTTTGTCATTGCCAAATTGGTATGTTTGAGAAAAGCACTATACATGACTCGGCGTGAAAACGGATTCCCGGCCTCGTTACCTATCCGATATATATACCAAAACATGGGCGGAAATCCTCATTTTCTCGGCCTCTGATACTATTACTCAAACTTCTACTACTGGTTCCACTTTCGGTTACTGGTAGGTACTATTTCTACACACTTGCAATTAAATGTTGTCATTACGTACGTTAAATTAAACCAGGAAGTACCATCTCGCTGGTTCGATGATTGAACTTGATATGTAAAGGTATTTCATTATACCGGAAGGAACCTGCTTTAAAAAGTTAAATACCGGAAGTAACTTGTAAAGTGACAGAACATCTTGGCATTTTATTCTTGACCGGGTGTGAGAAAAATAGTGGCAACATCGTTCTTGGATCTTTCAGTATGATATAATGTTCAGGAATGTTCAGGAAAAATTACAAGACTTTTTTCGCGAAACTCTTAGTTTTTCCTTATCCTAATGCGACATCGAATGACCTTTAAACGGATCACTTTTATTTTTACAACCTGTATTTAGAGACTATAATATTATACAGGGTGGCCCATTCGAATGGGTCAGTATGGGAAAGTCTGAAACTATAAGACATACGAAGATTTGTTCTTAGGAACCATTAGGAACCATGTCGTCAATTTTGATAAAAAGAAAAACTGCATTCATACATTAAAAAAAAACTGTACCCAGCTAGGGAATCGAACCCGGTTGTTTAGAAAAAAAAACTTACACTATTTCTATTCAGATATCGTTTGTGTAGGTCTTAAGACTCTTAAGCAGTAAATGTCTCTAAGACACATGATGTCTAAAATGAATGGAATTCATTGTTTTCACGTACTTAAATTTATTTTACTAGGGTTTTCATATTTATCAACACGGTTTTACTTATTATTAAAATCGATAACATGGTTCCTAAGAACAAATCTTCGTATGTCTTATAGTTTCAGACTTTCCCATACTGACCGATTTGAATGTGCCACCCGGGTATAACCGGTATAACCGGGATTTGGCTTAGTTTATGAGACAGTCGCAAATTTAGATTATCTGTCTCCGTCACTCCAATGATGCCTTTGTTGGAGTGATTGAGACAGATGCTCGTTTTTCGAAGTTGGTAGGCAATTTGGACCGTAACATGAATCAGTGTTGTAATTACTGGCGAAGACAAATATTACTTCGAGTTAATTGCGAGTGAACACGCGAACTGAAAAATAGGGCGGTTTGAGTTATATATTCTAAACTTAACGTTATAATCCGTATGAGAAACTTCAGATTATTATTGAATTTTAGCTTAATTTTCAGACGATTGTAGTAGACACACGTCTTTGAGTGGCGTAAGGATGTAGTAGGTACCTTCGAAACATTAAGTACAGATGTCGCTAGTGATTAGCTTCACAATACCATTGACTAAATTAGCTGTGATTCACGAAAGCTCGTCTGAAGTGATTGGAAGCAGGTTGGACCGGCAATCCAGAGGAAGCGGGTTCGAATCCCGTGACAACCAGAGTTTTTCGCAGTTGATGCTTTCTATGGTAAGCACGTCTGTTACGACATTGTGGGATTTTCAGCTTAATCGTTAACCGAAGAGTGAAAATTTTACTACTACGTGTATTATAATTTGGCAATAGGTAGGTACTTAATTACTTTATGATACTGGCAACCTAGGTGTTGCCTTCACATAGGTTGAAGCACTGGCTGATACCTACACGTTTAAAAAGTTAAGAAAAAAAAAATAGGTAGGTACTTAAAAAAGCGGCGCGTCAGGCACGTGTATTTATTGCGAAAATGGGAAATATTATAATGATAAATAATTCTGAAAATAATTGTGTTATTTTGAGCTGGTAATAATGTATGCAATTTATATAAATATTGTATGGAATATAAATAATAAGACTTAGGCACAGGCAGTCTGGCTTTAACGTGCCTTATTAATTTTCTATGTATCGTTAAATATAAGCAATTGTAATGATGTTCGATGAATATTTATGCAAATAAACGCATGTTGGACTAAACCTTGTAATCGGTACAGATGAAACTAAATAAATAATAAAAAGCTTTAAGAAACTTATAGTTCTGTGAAACAGACTTTTTGTTTTTATAGAAAACAAGTTTGGTAAACATTGTGTAAATATCAAAATAATCACTTAAGAAAATGGCGTAAAACACGGCCGATACAACCCTCGGGCGATACAATCTTTAACGAAAGCTTTCGCGCCAAATATCTTTTAGAGCCGCGGGCAATCTTTGGTCGTTAGCCACTCCTACTTGTGTCGGTGTTGAGGCATAAAACACAAGCGTTGCCTTTAAAAAGTCGTCTTAATTCTTTTTTTTTCGAAAGCTTACGTCTGAGAGACATGACGCTTAGGGTAGGAGTCTTTTCACCAGCGCTTTCCAGCCAGTCATATTCTGTGCCTTTTTGCATTTCACACCGGCATGTAATTTTAAATCTCATCAGATCATCAGCCTATAATTAATCCACTGCTGAACAAAGGCATTTCCGATTACCTAACCATATGGACGCATTAGGAGGTAAACCCATAATCGCCACGCTGGGAAAACGGGTTGGCGATTGCAGTAGTGTGGCCACTCACTCCACTCACTCCAGCGTGGCGATTATGGGCAATTGCCTCCTAAAGCGTCTATACGCATCGTTAATAGGAGAGGCCTACGTCCGACAGTAGACTTTCATAGGCTGATGATTATGAGAATACAGAAACGTGGAGCTTTGGGTGGGTTCAAGGCGCATAGAGAATAAACTTGGCTACCTAGTGAACCAAAACGTGAAAATACCTCATCACTACCAGAAAACACTAACAAATCTTTACTTGATCCCTTTAGTTACTTGAATTATTTATCTAATTGCTAAATTAAAGGTTGTCTTGTTTTTACGTGTTATGGTTTCTGTATATTTTGTATATTAATAAGTTTATATTACCAGTGCATAAATACATGCAAACATTATTTTCAATTAATTATGAACCGTGTGGTGACGAAAGCCGTGTGGTGATGGCAGTAAAAATACATTTGTCACCACCCCAACTCTTCCCGTGGGTGTCGTAAGAGTCGGCTAAGGGATTGAAATGTCATTCACCAATTATTGATCGAAGATTGATGATGGGCAGCAGCGTCATCAAGTCATCACAGTGGACATGGACACACTACTGCGATCGCCACCTGTTTGCCCAGCGTGGCGATTATGGGCATTTACCTCCTAAGGCTACGGAGAGGCTGTTGTCCAGCAGTGGACTGATGTAGGCTAATGATGTGAAATCGCCGCATATATATGTAGTACCTATTGCCGTGTGGTGACGGCAGTAAGAATACACTTATCACCACAAATTCCTCCTGCGGTTGTCGTAAGAGTCGACTAAGGAATTGAAGTGTCACTGACCATTCTACAAGATTGATGATGGGCAGCGTCATCATAGTGGACACATTACTGCGATCGCCAATCTGCTTGCCCAGCATTTACCTCCTAATGCGTCTATACGCATAGTTAATAGGAGAAGCCTACATCCAGCAGCGGACTAACATAGGCTGATGATACACTGCAAGCTTTTATCTAGAAGGTAGGTGGATCTATGATTCATAGGCCCTGAATTATTGGTTTATTTGACTCATGGAGGGTTTCCGCTACCGCTTATGCCCTAACCCGCTCCGTTAACCCGCTGATAGCGGTTCCGGCGCGGCTACCCTTTAACGAGCCGCGCTATCATTTGAATTCATTTATAAGCTCTCAAC
>JALPQI010027572.1:0-11604 GCA_025490895.1 Thaumatotibia leucotreta
TAGTACCCTTGGACACAATGTTTATAAATATACATTTCCGTTTTTATGGAAGGACAAAGTAAAACTTTTTAGTAAAAATCTCTAAGTTTGTATGAAATATAAGTGCTAAGTACTCACCGTACATGGTTTTGCAATTGATAAATATTTCGCCACACACAGACGCTTATGAAGCGACTTCAAATCCGTAGTTGATTCTGGCCTTCGGTTTAAACTCACATTTATTTCGATTATTAAATAGCATTATTTTAAAAATCAACTTCATATAAATATCGTTTGTTACTTAAATACGGGAAATTGGATAACAAATTGACATATCAATTGACAATTATATTTAGTTAATAATAAATAACGCCATTATTTTTGAAATTACAATCCCACGTAGAGAATTCAAATCATACATTGACGTCGAATTAGTCCTTTCCATATCTCTAGCGCAGCGTAAATAAATAATGAAAAGTTCGGAATCATCACAGAAAAGTGCGGTGGCGCCGCGTTTATGTCAACAATACGGGCTGAAGCGTGTTCGGGGTTTCGCGGGGTTACGTGAGGTTTATGGTGGTTGCTTACCATGGGTCATGGTTACGCGTGGTCGTGTGACGGGCGGGCTTCACGCGAGCAGACTGTTGCTCGCGGCCGGGCGAGCGGCGCGCGCATGCCCCCCGCGCGCGCTTCCCACACTGTCATCCTCTTTGTCTCAGACTTAATTGTGCATTGTCAACTAATCAGCTCCTCTGGCTGCTGAAACCGTGTACGAACACCTCCTGTGCAAACGCAACGGCTTTCAAACATGGTTTAGAAGGCGTCCTTGAAACTAAGCCTTTAATAAAACTTTTTCCCGCATTTTTCTGTTTTATTAATAGCAAATGCCAGTCCAAGTTTAGAACAAACTTGCTGGTGCATTTTCCGTTAGGATGGAACAGGGTTATATTACGCTGCAATGCTCCGTTAAATCAAAAAAAGTGGCAGTGTTAGATAATTTCAAAGACAATTTATCAGAAAACATCAATCTGAATGTTTAAAAACAGTTACATCCTCTTTGTCTCAGACTTAATTGTGCATTGTCAACTAATCAGCTCCTCTGGTTGCTAAAACCATGTACGAACACCTCCTGTGCAAACGCAACGGCTTTCAAACATGGTTTAGAAGGCGTCCTTGAACTAAGCCTTTAATAAAACTTTTTTCCGCATTTTTCTATTTTATTAATAGCAAATGCCAGTCCAAGTTTAGAACGAACTTGCTGGTGCATTTTCCGTTAGGAACAGGGTTATATTAAGCTGCAATGCTCCGTTAAAACAAAAAAAAGAGGCAGTGTTAGATAATTTCAAAGACAATTTATCAGAAAACATCAATCTGAATGTTTAAAAACAGTTACATGATACATCCTCTTTGTCTCAGACTTAATTGTGCATTGTCAACTAATTAGCTCCTCTGGCTGCTGAAACCGTGTACGTACCGGTACACCTCCTGTGCAAACGCAACGGCTTTCAAACATGGTTTAGAAGGCGTCCTTGAAACTAAGCGTTTAATAAAACTTTTTCCCGCATTTTTCTGTTTTATTAATATCAAATGCCAGTCCAAGTTTAGAACAAACTTGCTGGTGCATTTTCCGTTAGGATGGAACAGGGTTATATTACGCTGCAATGCTCTGTTAAAACAAAAAAAAGTGGCAGTGTTAGATAATTTCAAAGACAATTTATCAGAAAACATCAATCTGAATGTTTAAAAACAGTTACATCCTCTTTGTCTCAGACTTAATTGTGCATTGTCAACTAATCAGCTCCTCTGGTTGCTAAAACCATGTACGAACACCTCCTGTGCAAACGCAACGGCTTTCAAACATGGTTTAGAAGGCGTCCTTGAACTAAGCCTTTAATAAAACTTTTTTCCGCATTTTTCTATTTTATTAATAGCAAATGCCAGTCCAAGTTTAGAACAAACTTGCTGGTGCATTTTCCGTTAGGAACAGGGTTATATTAAGCTGCAATGCTCCGTTAAAACAAAAAAAAGTGGCAGTGTTAGATAATTTCAAAGACAATTTATCAGAAAACATCAATCTGAATGTTTAAAAACAGTTACATCCTCTTTGTCTCAGACTTAATTGTGCATTGTCAACTAATCAACTCCTCTGGCTGCTGAAACCGTGTACGTACACCTCCTGTGCAAACGCAACGGCTTTCAAACATGGTTTAGACGGCGTCCTTGAAACTAAGCCTTTAATAAAACTTTTTCCCGCATTTTTCTGTTTTATTAATAGCAAATGCCAGTCCAAGTTTAGAACAAACTTGCTGGTGCATTTTCCGTTAGGATGGAACAGAGTTATATTAAGCTGCAATATCCGTTAAAACAAAAAAAAAGTGGCAGTGTTAGATAATTTCAAAGACAATTTATCAGAAAACATCAATCTGACTGCTTAAAAAATAGTAACATTAAGAAAAATATGTTATTATAGGCTAAGAACAGCTCTTAAATGACTCTACCTCTGTGCTCTACCTCAACAGATAACAGAATTCGGCATATACTTAAGTAGGTTGGGTTGGGTTGCATCTTAAAAAGATAAGCTCCCCAAGACAAATTTGTAGATTGTACCTAGAGTAAAACGTCCCACTTTGTCGCTTTGGTACTGTAAGGATTGAATTGGCTTTAGCATCTTTACGGCAAGCGAAAAAGTGGGACGATTTATTAAAATACTCACAAATATTACTTACATATTAATATGTAGGTATGTTATGTGCAGACTATGATAAATCAATATAGTGATTTAAACTTTTACGATTATCACTCGTATTTTAAAGACAAACGGGTTTTAATCACATAAACTTACGTTTAATTATATCCTAACGTTTCGGGCATGACGTTACACCCGTGGTCGCAAGCAGACAACGTAAGTTTACGTGATTAAGACCCCGTTTTTCTTTAAAATATGTATGATAAATCAAATCTAAATATAAGGTCGTAAAGCATATATTATTGACAATGTTATTTATTTACAAGCTGCGGACGATGTAATAAAAATTTAAATACTTCTGCCAAACACCCCGAGGAGTCCCAAGCGAGACGCCACGTGAACGAGGTACTCAAACACACTGTTTACGTTTCTTTCTCGAGGGAGTGATTCATAAAGAATTATTTTTGCCAACTACCTCGGTGTAAGCTGAAATGATTGCAATTTTAAATGCCTCCGATTAATTTAACTCTAGTTAATAGTCTGCCAGTAAAGAGTCATTCAGTGCAGCTTTAGAATCCAAGACGACTGATTTGTAATAAACTGTAGGTATATCTACTATTCGTCATTTACAAGTAAATAAAATAAGTAAAAAAAGTTTTAAGTTAAACGGTTTTTATTGCACCGAAAACTAGAAAATAAAAATTTGTTATAGGTAACTAACCGTAGAGATGCTACTTTCTGTAGATTACTCACGTGGATTAAGCGTTACCTAATCGGAAACTTTTACCGAACTGAAATAAAAACGTGGGGCGTACGCAATTGTGATTAAGTCACTATAGTTAACTATTTAAGAACAAACATAGAAATCAAGACAGCAATAGTGTAATAAATTTTGTTCTGGCCTTAATAAAAGCTATTTACCTCTGTAGAAGTGTTGGAACAGATGGATGATTAATTGCAAAATTAAAGCTACAATTACATATTTTGAACTTGTATGTTTCTTTGTAATAACGCCCCACGTTTTTATTTTAGTTTGGTAAAAGTTCCGATTAGGTAACGCTTAAACCACTAACATAGAGGCTAAACGTGGCTTTCAGCATCCGACTTGGGAAGACTACATTGATAATAGTTTCACGTGAGTAATCTACAGAAAGTAGCATCTACGGTTAGTTACCTATAACAAATTTTTATTTTCTAGTTTTCGGTGCAATAAAAACCGTTTAACTTAAAACTTTTTTTACTTATTTAATTTTTAAGTTTTTAGTACAATTGTTAAGTTAATTTCCGATACTATATACCTACTTATTCTAGATCAAAGATGTTGTTTGTAATATGTAATACAATTATGCATGCTAAGTAGCATTTATACTCACGACACATAATGTAAACGTAATGGACGTTATTTTATGTGTAACGGGAGGCGAATCCCTGCTGAATAGATATTTCTAGAAATCCGACAGTAAAAAAATGTTATTACTTAAATATCTCGATCGCCAAATGAAAACCAATGGCTGGGCGTGGTTAATGTAAGCTTGAATGCCCAAAGACCCCAAAGTGTCTCAAATGGACGTGTTATTCATACAATAAGTACCTCAGATAACAGAAATCTGACAATAAGGAATATCAATTCATTTGGTTTATTGAGAAAATCATGTTTAAATCTTTATATTGTACACATTATACAAGTCGAATTTCGAGACTATAAAATATATAAACTCATTCTTTCAGTCGACCAACCAGAGGACCGCAGGTCTGACGGAAAGTCCGACTCGAACCGAGGGCCATAAGGGTCAATCCATGTAATCTATCATCCGGAGGGCTATAGGCCCGACGGCACTATGGCACGCACTACGTAAATCCGAGAGACTCACACTCTCTGTCTAACAACTGGAGGACCGCAGGTCCGAGTGTACATCTTATGCAAACCACTTGGAGGGCCGGAGGCCCGACAGCCCGCCCTACGCAAACCACTCACGCTGTCAGTCTATCAGCCGGAGGGCCGCAGGCCCGACGGCTCGCGCTACCCCATCCACTCATGCTGTCACTCTACCAGCTGGAGGGCCGCAGGCCCGACGGCTGGCCCTACGCGAGTCACTCACGCTGTCACTCTATCAGCTGGAGGGCCGCAGACCTGACGGTCCGCCCTACGCGAACCACTCACGCTGTCACTTTATCAGCTGGAGGGCCGCAGGCCCGACGGCTCGCCCTACGCGAACCACTCGCGCTGTCACTCTATCAGCTGGAGGGCCGCAGGCCCGACAGCCCGCCCTACACAAACCACTCACGCTGTGAGTCTATCAGCTGAAGGGCCGCAGGCCCGACGGCTCGCTCTACGCCAACCACTCACGCTGTCACTCTATCAGCTGGAGGGCCGCAGGCCCGACGGCTCGCGCTACGCGATCCACTAACGCTGTCACTCTACCAGCTGGAGGGCCGCAGGCCCGACGGCTCGCCCTACGCGTTTCACTCACGCTGTCACTCTATCAGCTGGAGGGCCGCAGGTCCGACGGCTCTCCCTACGCGATTCACTCACGCTGTCGCTCTATCAACTGGAACAAGCTAGTGACAGCTTGAGTGATTCGCGTAGGGCGAGCCGTAGGGTGACCTACCAGCCGTGACCCTATGAATCTATCAGCCGGAGGGTCGCAGTAATAACATACGCTACTAAACCGTGGTCGCTTACAATGGGCCTCATAAGAAGGCTTAAAGTCATCCAAAGGGCAATGGAGAGGCCTACTATGCTAAGAGTCTCTCTGCGAGATCGGATTAGAAATGAGACCATCCGCAGCAGAACCAAAGTAACCGATATAGGTCTTCGAATCGCTTAACTGAAGTGGGCGGGGCTCGTCGCGCGTGGAAGCGATGGCCGTTGGGGCGGTAAGGTTCTCAAGTGGTGGTCACGTACTGGAAGGCGCAGCGTGGGTAGGCCCCCCACAAGGTGGACTCATGACCTGGTGAAGGTCGCTGGATGCGGGTGGCACAGGGTCGGTCCTTGTGGCAATCTTTGGGGGAGGCCTATATTCACCAGTGAACGTCTTTTGGCTGATATGATGATGGTGATGATGATGATAATTAAATCCGTATATTTCTACCAAATATTTAAAGCAGTACTTCAAAATCTACGTACCGCTAAACCTAGCGGTTGTGGCAGGCAGTAACACTGAAGTATCAGATTTGAGGAGTTGGACGTTAATATGAAATTCGTATGTTTCTACTTAATATCAAAAGAACTTCTTTAAAATCAAGATATCGATAAAAGATAAACCTTGCGGTTATTGTAGGCGGTACTGCAGCATCAGGAGTGAGGAGTTGGAAGTCAAGATCAGGCTGTTAGTATTTGACTATGCCAAACATGCTATACTTTCATTTTCACGTGTCTAACACTCTCGGTTAAGGTAAGCAGTACGTCTCCAGCATCAGGCTTTAAGGATACAAGGATACAAACATTACAATATTGCATTGTCATGGGGACTTGATAAGAGTTCCAAATTTTATTGATTTCGGTGCACTAGAAGTGGTCGAAAAATCGATCACAAGATTTGAAGCATCGACGACAGTTGATACGCGGTGAAGTTAATAAAAACCGTTTAAAAACCAGCCAAAAGCATGTCGGGCCATGCTCAGTGTAGGGTTCCGTAGTTATTCAAAAACGGCTAGACCGAGTATGTTCAAAATAGTTTTATTTTAAAGTAGTTAAGCCCACTTCATGATTTTTTTCGAATTTTTTGGACCTACGGATCCAAAGTTAGAGGCGGGACACAATTTTTTTTTTCTGAAGCGATTATCTCCGAAAATATTGACTTTAGAAAAAAATATTATTTTAAAATCCTTATTCTTTTTAAGAGCCTACCTATTCAATTATACCCCACACTATAAGATTGTTGGGGAGGTACCCGAAAAAAAAATTATTTCTAGTTTTTATTGTACCACTTTGTTGGCATGATTTATATGTTTAGGTACCTGTACCAAATTGCAGATTTCTAGTATTAACGGCCACTGAGCTATGCTGCTGACAGACGGACAGACGGACATGGCGAAACTATAAGGGTTCCGTTTTTGCCATTTTGTCTACGGAACCCTAAAAAAGGTAAACAAATATGACTGAGTTTCCATAGCATTTGACGTTGAAAATATATGTGGTATATTTTTACGTTTTATTGTTATTATTAGGAGCCTGTATTGTCCCACTGCTCAGCAAAAGCCTCCCCCATTTTTTCCAGTTTTCACGGTGTTGTGCAGTGTCAAACCATCCCTTCAGAAACGAGTCAAGCTCATCTCGCCATCGCCGACGGGGTCTTCCGGCTCTCCGCCTCGAGATGTTGGGCTGCCACTCTGTTGTAATCTTGGCCCACAGATCACTTGACATGCGGGAGACGTGTCCAGCCCAGTCCCACTTTAACGTCGCCGCCTTCCGAGATACATCAGCAATTTTAGTTCTGGAGCGCAGTGTTGTGTTCCGGATACGATCTGTTAGCTTTACACATAATATACTGCGCTCCATTGCTCGCTGACAACCCCGAGTTTGGTCTTTTGAGAAGCTGTCAATGACAAAGTCTGTGCACCGTAGGTGAGTACTGGAAGTATGCACATGTCCATCAGTCTGCGCTTTTGTGATAGCGGGAGGTCATCCTTCATCAGATGTTTCATGGACCAATAGCTCCTCCAGGCGTTGTCAGTCCATCTTTCGAGTTCCTTCTCCTGCCGCGCCTGGAAAGACACCAGTTGGCCCAAATAAAGGTAGTCATGGACATTATGCAATAGATTCTCCGTTTAACTCAATCCTTTATATTTTTTGGTTATATTTTTACGTTATACTAATAAATATCAATAAATGTATGTGAACTTCAGGTTTAACATTTTAAGATGGTGGTGATAAAAACAAAATTATGTTCTGAACTGAAAGTGCGTGATTATGAAATAATGGAAGTTTGCAGGTTTGTTTACATTTTTTTTAACAGACTTCAAAAAAGGTTACCCGATATCTCCGAGAATAGTGAACCGATTTTAAAATTTCTTTTTGTGATCGAACGTGTATTACTCCGAGATGGTCCCGTTGGCACCAAGTTGCGGTCTGATGATGGGATCTTGGAGAAATCGAGGGATCTCTTCAATTGTTATAGGTACATGTTATGGCGCTTTTGGTAATTTTCATTCATTTACAAGAATTTGCATTCAGAAAGTAGGATTTGAGGAAACCAATGATGGAAACAAATCGGGAATCTTGGAGAAACCGGTTGAAGTCGGTTTTTTAAATTTTTAATTTGGTGATTATTTAACTGACGAATTGTACAGGTAGTAGGTATAAATAGCAGCATTTTAGGGAAGTAATGAATAACACCTAATACAAATAATGTATGATTGTGGGGATGGGGACATTTTCATTATAAGTAAATTATATATACAGGGCGTCCCAAAATTATGGGACTTGAAGGGGAAGTACCTTAAATATCGTAGATAGGATATTTTGCTGAAAGAAGACTATATTTTATTTTGAAAATTAAATAATACTGCATCCAAAAAAATCGTAAAAACGTTTGCTTTTTCTAGGCATCGAACCTACTTTAATACAATTTTTTTTTTCGTAATTTTATGAAGTCATTCGAAAAATGGAAAAAGAACAACAATTTTTCTTAATAAACATAGTATCTAAAACTAAAACAATAACCATAATAGTTGGTTCGATTTCCGGGTGAAGCAAGTAATTTTTTGAAAAACTTTGAATATTAAAAATATAAATAAATTTTAAAAATAACATTAAGTCTTCTTTCAGCAAAATACACTATCTACGATATTTAAGGTACTTCCTCTTCAACTTGTCCCATAACTTTGGGACGCCCTGTATAGATAAGTCACATACCAATGACGAGAGACTAACCACCAACGTTCGAGACTATATATAAATGAATATGGTATCCATATAGATTTCGGGTACTAATCCAGGCACGTATTTATTATTTTTTCATCACACTTGCTGTCTAAGCGCGCCATTGCTTGTGCGCGTAGCGGGAGTAATAGAAAAGAGATATTCCCTAGGGAGTAATAGAAATGTCAGTACGTCATTTAATAATATTATGTCTTAAAACTTATTTTTTGGTTCGCAAGTGTGATGAAAAACATTGTATGCATCACGGTCGGTAAGCGGAATACTAACTCTCGTTACTAATTCCGTACTTACCTCCCTTGATGCACAATGTACTATTAATCGCCTTATTTTTAGACGCGTCGAGTGACCAGAGGGCTGACAAGTATTTCGCGCAACAACTTTTAGCATAGACAGTCAGCGTCCAGCGCGGCAATGCGGTCAGCCTTCTGGGCACTCTACCTAGTCTACCTACCCAGCAGAACCTGGTCAAATTTTTATTTGTATTTATATTTTTTATACAATGTTGGGATTAGGTTGTGAGTTGTGATGTAATTTGTCCGTCATCATAAATAAATAAAAAATCCTAAAATTTCTAGGCAATATTTAACAAAATACATCTTCAAAATGAGTTAGTTATGCAGCTTTATTTTATAGGTTGAACATTCATCAGAATTTAATGAGATCGCGTAGCTTATAACCCTCGTCACACTGTGTCATGCTTATCTTAGCACTTCCCCACCCTTGCTGATGCCGCAAGTACCTACCTACTCATAAGTGAACCAATTAAAACTGCTTAGTCACAAATTAATTTTTATTCCAAAATACCGTCAAACTGATGATGCAATCCGCAATATCTCCTTCTTGATTTTAAAAAACTGTCAGGTTTCTGCAAAAAGCCTTATCCCGCGGGTCGCTCCAACCACCGTTCACGTCCACGTAATCAAAACTTGTGAATTTATCCTGAAACTCTATATCCACAAACACCTCCAGATATGCCGGAAACAAATACCTTCTTACACGGTCTTGTAAATTATAAATTTGATGTACGCTCGTATGGACATCACACTCTATAAATGTTCCAAAAACCAAGCAGGCGTCGGTCTTAAACGCTCGAGGAAACTTAGTTGACATAGTCCTGTACTTGTCGCCGTCTATGCGGTTCAAAGATAAGTACGATAACGACTCGGCCCAAGAATAATCATCGATATCACAAAATAAGTCGTAATGGGACACAATACTGTTCCAGGTGGAGAGACCGAATGCTAAAACACCCGAATGAAGACTTGGATCAAAAGACATCACTTCAACCGTAGTCTGCTCGTCGTCTGAAAGCTCAATACCCCGCGAGTGACAAGAATTCACATCCAGGTATCGCGATCGAAATCTTTTTCATAAAAAGAATCATGTACAGAAAATCTTCCAAAAAAATGTAATCATTCTCTATAAATACGACTACACCGTCGTGATTTTGGACAGTCTTCAAATTCTCGAATATATGGTTAGCTGTCCACCACCAACAGTGCTTTTTCTCCGCATTTTCTGGGTTGCGGAACTGACCATGCATATCCGGGGTCGACACTCCAGTGCAGTTCAAGTATTCTGCTTTGTTTAAGCTAAGATCATGGGCGCAGTCACCTAATGTAAATCCTGGAAATTCTGTCGAATATAGTTGCAATGAATATGGATAAAATATTTGCATGACACGGCAGAAGTCTATTGTCTTAATTAAATCGTTTACTTTTTCATCGTAACGTGAATGAGAGAATATTATTAGTGTTTCGTGTATTCCCTTAACTTGCGAGAGTGACATGATCATAAACTTTAAATTTGTCGTCGATTTTTGTACAAAAATCACCATTATTACGGTATTTTGTTTAATCGGACCGTAGATGTCTTCGTTGAAGATAGTTTGTTCTTTATTACGATCAATAATGAAGTCTTTTATTTCTGATACATTTAATATTCTGGTTGGTTCTTTATCCGGAATAAATAGATGTTGCATTTTGCTTGATCGAATAATATTCGATAGTTCCTCATGTCGAAAAGATTTAATTTTGTACACGGCTATCAAAGCAACAATTATCAAGAAAATGAGTATATTACGGATGCACACAAAGCATTGTCGAAAACCTTTCGGCCCCATTGCGATTCTTTTGGACATCCTCCAAAAATACAAATTAGCTAAGGCCGATATTTTCGTTTTAGTCAGAGGCATCTGGTTAAGTACCACAATAAATTCATTGTAAGTTCTTTAAAAATTTAAAAGTCGACCGGTTTCTGTGAGGTACGAAAAATACAATGTAATACCAATGTAAAACTTACTTTCTCAAAAAACAACATTTAAATACAAAATCACTCTGTTATCCTAATAATCTGACATGACGTAATTGAGTGATTGAATATCGTCTTTGCAAAGGTTTTTGTTATTGCTGTTTATGGACGGTTAATAATTCTTCTATTAAAGCCCAGTACACATCGGCCAAATGAAGGCCAAAATCTAAGTGATGCCAAAAGATGAGCAGAGCAATTTCGCAATCTCGCTCTATAGCATAGTTGTGTCTCAAAAGGTGCGTTTAAACCAAAAGAGCATTCGCTGTTCTAGCGCCCGTTCTAGGAAATCAACCAATCACGTTTTGTGTACTGATCGAATTTCGTACAGTGGAAGGTTAGAACAACGAATGCTCTTTTAGTTTGAACGCACCTTTAGATTGGCTCACATTGGACCTATGTGTACTGCGACCTTTAGAGTGTGACCACTGAAATTTTATTGACATTTTGGCGGGAAATTCAAATAATCTTGAGACTTGTGTTACGGGAATGAGGGGTTTTGATACAGTTTCCGCCACTAAGGGTCGGTGAGATGACAGCATTGTGGCTTAAGGTCCAACGAACTGTCAAAATAAATACGCGAATTTAATTTTCTTTATACTTGTTGGTTTATTAATTTGAAACCATTACATACTTTAGGAATATTATTTTCTCAAACATGCAATGAAATATTGTTGTAATAATAGGTTGCGAAGCATAACGTTTCAGGTGCGACTAGGACAAGAGGTCGTTAATGGAAATTAATACA
>JALPQI010027573.1:0-11845 GCA_025490895.1 Thaumatotibia leucotreta
GACAAAAAAGATCGGATACCTACCTAGTTAATGGCGCGCACAAGTTTCATAATAATGATTCAAAATAATGAATTAAAGGAATTATTGACGTCACTTAATTCAACCGAATTTCAACTTTGATACTATATCTATTCTTTAAAGTCAAAATGTTATGTAATAATTATATACCTACACATACAGGGCCTCACGAGGTTAAACGTAATATGCGCCTCGCGAGCGCGGCGCGTACTGTCGCGGTTCAGTGCAAGGCGTGAACGCGGGCTCAGTGGTTGATAATGGAGACCAATAGTTCAAAATAATGATTTCAAAATATAATTTGCAATAATTACGATCTAGCTAATCGTCAATAGGTGTTTTGTAACACGTCGGTTAACTCGTAACCACCAAAACTGTGCTCAATAAAAGTATTCATAACATAGTTTATCAAAAGCATTCTGTCGAGAAACTGAGAACTAGACAGTGTAAGAGCCATATTTTTTTATTATTATCGCTAGTACCACTTTTATAGTAATCCTCTCTTGAATATTTTATTCTTAAGAAAACGGGATATTTTCCAAAGAACTTGCCCGAGATAACACCTTAAGACAAGGATATTAGGCAGAAGGCATATCGGCGGCGCTTAAAAATGAATTCAACTTTTTATATTGCGCTTGTTTAATAATTCAATGAAGTATGGATATTATTAAATCTATTTAAGACTCAAACAAGATCGTTTTATCGCTTCTTCAACATCGACACAACATAACTAGGCATAAATTGTTTTGTCAACTAGCCAAGGTTGTGTACCGCCCTAATATCCTAAATGATTACTAAACCCGTAGGTTGACCATAATATATGTTTGGCCCAATGGTTGACTGGTAGAGAACGATCGATTAAGCGACAAATACACAACGTCGTGCTAATAATATTGTAGCCATGAATAATAATCACGATTTATAATCGTTGCCGCCGCGATTTGGGCTCTACTTTCACTTACGATCAGGTGGAGTGGAGCCACTTTGTTGTGCCAACATAAAAAAAAAAAATATCTAAAACGTTAAAAAGGGTCATTGTCAAAGCTGTATTTTTTTTTTGCAAAAAAATGAAACACGTGATTTATAGAAATTAAAGGTATATTTTGGTTCTTACTTTATATTACAACATAATTGAGTATCTGTCTGAGATCAATAATTGAGTAAAGGCGATTTATTACGTTATTACGATATTTCGGTTCCACCAAAAAGACCAACATGTCCACCAAGTGGACTAAAATCTAAGTTAATAAGAAAAGAACAAATCAAAAAGCGAAAAGTCCGTTTAACAAAAATAACTTGTGTGAGTTCTTCACATAATCATAAATAATCAAGCACTTAAAAGTAATCAAAAAGGAAATAAAAAATGTTTTGTGTCTGTCCACCAAAAAGACATTTCATTTCTGTGGGATTCTCTATTGCCTCCGAATAAAATGCGTTTCTTCGTTAATTTAGATTTATTTTCACCAGCTAATGATTTTACTTCTTTCACACCACGTCTTACACCGTTCACCATTCAAATCGTTCTCCCGTCCCTCTCGCACCGTCTACCATCCTTCTCTCACACGTACGCTCCGTTCCACTCATCTTCTTACGTTCCGATCCTACATTCTCGGCCGTCCTGCAGAATATCTGCCCTCAGATATCATTCCCGTTCATTTATCTTCACATCATACAAACATCTTACGTTAAAGTTGTCCAACAAAACAACAGGAGCATTCCACGGTCTCGTGGAGGACATTTGTACGATGATTTTAAACTTTGTGTTACTGTAAAACACGCAAAAATGAACATATTTTAAAATATACAGAAAGTGGTGATACAATGGACCTTAACCTACAAGATGATATAATATTATGAAGAATTAAACCAGTATTATATGAATTCTCGACACCCGATTTAAAGTCGCGTGCGGGACAGCCAATCCACCGCCGTTTGTGACGTGGTTATTAAAATTGATATTTCAGCGAATTGAACACACCGATTATGACCGATTTTTTTATTATAGTTGACGTAATAACACTTAGCATATTTCCGCAAATAAAATGAAAAATATATCTTTGAATTATTTTATATAAAATAAAGATTGCAGAATCTCGTGCGGGACAGGTTAGACTCGTGCGGGACGAGTACGATTGAGGTGAAAAATAAATGGATAAATACAAGTTTTACGTAGTAACTAAGTGTTAATTTCGCAATTTAAGTTATGTTAAATGGAAAATTACAAATTTAAAGTTGTAAATTCCTCACAAACTGCATTTTTCTTTGCTTTAACTATATTTGAGTCACACGTGATGATGACGTGAAATTTTGAAATTCCCTGAATAGGTTTGACTTTGGCCCACGGTTTAATTTAATTTTTTTTGTGTTATTTATTTCTGACTGAGGTATGTGGAAAATCTTAGTTGTTTTAATTAATTGCGATGCAACTTTGATGAAATCTTCAGCATACTGTATATCGCGTATGTCCTGAGCTTGACTGAGCATCAAATTGCCCCCTACTCCATCTACGACACCTTTTCCATTCGAGGTCTTCATCGACACATTCCAAATCAGGCCTCATGTCTTCAGCAAGTTTTATATTGTAACGATGACAAAGTCCTTTTATAACGTCCTTTTTAGGCGAAGGTGGTAGACTTCGTACAGCTTTTAAGGTAGCCTTTGATGCTGTCTGTGGACATCTGTACGGAGATTGGGTTGGAGGGTTATTTGTCTTAGAAAAGGGCCCTGCTACCGCCATCGAAGCATATGCATGAGTTTCTGAAAATGACTGACTCCTTTTTAACTCTCTTTGTCTTAGTTTTTTATCACGTTCACGTTCTCTTAACTCATTAAGCTTCTTAACCGTCATAGTTTCTTTCTTTAACCCTTTCCAACCGAAAGGTCGGGATTTGCTAACTCAATAATGAACTCTATTGACTTTTTTATAATTGAAAATTAACTGAAATTAACTATCACGATCATATGAACCCGGGTGTAAGGGGTTATCCGTTTTTAATTACTTGTGCGTAATTTTTTTTTTTTTTTTATGAAATCGGGGTCTCGTAGTTATCGTTTCCGCGACATTTTTTATGAATAGCCGCTTTATCGCTTGGCATTTTGGAGAAAAAAATAAGCAGTTTCAGTAAAAACAGCAATTATCACTTGTGCTTGCAAAAGATCGCGTGCGGGACAATAACTTTAAACTCACTTAAAATATGTGTTACTCAGGTGAATACTAAATCTTGTACTATATCTTATTACCGCTAATAAACACTGTTTAGTCATGCAACATAAATAATCCTGGAACACTTTTTACACAAAAAAATATTTACTTAAAGTCATAGAAACTCGTGCGGGACAGCTGTACATTGACTATATTTAGTTATATGCTCTGTCATAAACAAACAAAAGAACTTGAACAAATATAAATAAATAGTAAAATAGAATATATTTTGTACCTCGACATATCAATAAAGTATGTGTAGCATGCCGGAAAGTCGACAAAATGGTCTGTGAAATAAGAGCCTTCAAGACTGTTAACAAAGTAAATGAATAGTGTTTTTCTGAAAGACTCATAAGAAACGTGTCAATATGTTTTTTTACTTTGACGTATTATAATTTAAAAATCTATATAGTGGTCTGTTATTTAGCAATACTATTAATAATTAAATATAACTTTTAAAAAACGGTGCTGTGGTTGTTATTTCCATGGAATGCTCCAACAACTGTCTTAAATACATTGTGCTCAACATAGCATTTTACATAATAACAGCATTTTGGCAACATGAAATTTAAGGTAACAGCGTAAATAAACAACTTATAAAAATATTCTCACAACAGTCTATGTTATGTAACGATCTTTGACATCTTTAAAATTTAAGCTAACTTAAAAATACTTATTTGTGAGATCACTGAGATCAGGTTTATCCGCTTAGGTTCCGTTTTTAAAATATACGCCATGAAAATATGTAACCGAGAAATAAGGTATCTTACTTGCATCACCATCATCAAAAAAGATCAAAAATAAAAGGTTAAAAATCCTACCAGTTACTCGCAGTCTTCGTCAGGCCACCTCTTCATGAAGTCTGCCGCCGTAGATGTCCTGTTCGGCCCCTCCGTACCGCTGTAAAGCTTCTCCACGTCGTAGCGATCATTACGCTTCACCTTAGTTACCTTGTAGGGTCCTAAGAATTTCGGCTTAATCTTTAGACCTGGCCCAAACTGTGTTCTTTTAATCGCAACAAGATCGCCTACTTCATACTTAGAGCTCTGCTTCCTCTTTTTATTAAAACTCTTTCTGTTTTCCTCTTGGATCTTCTGAATCTGTTCTTTGGCCTTCTGCCTTAGAATTTCTCTTTCTTCATCAAACTGGGCTATAATTTCTTTTTGTAACAGGTTTAATATTTCTACATCCTCTTTGCAGTTCATCTTAGTACCGGTCAACAGCTGGAAAGGTGAGGTATCTATGCTTCTCTGATACGTACTATTTATAGCTCTCTGTACTCGTCCCACGTGCTTGTACCATAGAGACTGATCTTCTATGCATAACTTGGTCAACATCGGTATCATAATACGATGGATTCTCTCTACTTGGCCGTTACTCCTGGCTACTCCAGTCGTAATAGTCACATGCTGGATACCCTCATCTTCACAGTACTTCTGGAATGCTCCGCTCGTGAATGCCGTACCTCTATCGGTAATAATGCGTATTGGGTTACCGAATGTCTGCTGCTGTAGTTGCAACCTGCTAATTACTTCAGCACTGGTTGTTGACTTCGTTGGGTAGAGCCACACAAACTTTGTGAATGCGTCCACAACTGTCAGTATATGATTGTAACGCTTCTTTGTTTCAGTCAACGGTCCAATGTGGTCTAAATGCAACGTATGCAGTGGCGTTCCTTCTTTTGCAATAGGATTCAAAAATCCTTCTTGTTTGCCTTCTTTTCTGGTAGCTAATAAACAAGGTATACAACTTGTAATTACTTCTTCAATCTTCCTGTCCATGTTTCTTATGTAGTAATCTTTGCTTATAGCATCTTTCATCTTTCTCATGGCAAAATGGCCATTACTGTGTACCTGCTTGATAACCTCTTTTTCCATAATCTTAGGTACCACCAGTTGCCGCTGATCACCTTTGTAAAGTATGTCATTTTGCACATAAAAGTCATTGTAATTTCCATCTTTCAAAATCAGCTGTTTAATGGCATTGAGCTCCTCATCTTTTTCTTGAGCTTGGCTAATCTTCTCGTGCAAGCTTACCACAATGGCCACGTATGGATTCCGGCTAAGAGCATCTGCATGTGGCATCTTAACACCCGGTCGATGTTCTATCTCATAGTCATACTGGTCCAGTAGTAGTACCCATCTTGCCACTTTAGCTGTCAGATCTTTCTTTTTCAAAGTGAGCTCAAACGCTTGACAGTCTGTAACAATCTTAAAGTGAATACCAAATAGGTAATGGTGAAACTTCTTCACAGATTCCACAATAGCTAGAGCTTCGAGTTCATAGCTTGAATATCGACTTTCTGCTTCACTTGTACGTCTACTTTTATAGTATACAGGGTGCAGTTCTCCATCTTGACTTCTCTGCATAAGTATACCTGCCAGAGCCTGGCTCGACGCATCTGTGTGAAGTTCTGTGTGTAACTTCGGATTGAATATCTTTAAAACTGGTTCACTCGTCAACTTAATCTTTAAAATGTTATAGGCTTCCCTTTGTTCTTGACCAAAAACAAACTTAGCATCTTTTCTCATCAAGTCAGTTAAGGGTCTTGCTATCTGTGCATAATCTTGTATGTACTTACGGAAGTATGAGGTCAATCCAATGAAACTTTGTACTTGTTTAAAATCTCTTGGCTCTGGATAACATGCTACTGCCTTAATTTTGTCTGGACTTGGCTGTACCTGCCCTTCTTTGATAAGATGCCCTAGGTACTCAATCTCTTTGCATATCAGGTGTGCCTTCTTCCAATTAATTTCCAAACCATACTCCGCAGCTACTTCCAATACTCGTTCCAGCTTTGAGAGTGCATCTTGCTCCGTCTGACCTGGAATTATTATATCGTCAATGAATACCATCATAACACCTTCTTGAATTAAATCTTTAAAAATAATGGTGATGAATCTCATGAAATACTTCGGTGAGACTGATAAACCGAATGGGGCTCTTAGGAATTCCCATTGCCCATGGTGCGTAACAAACGATGTATATGGGACTGACTCCTTGCTTATCCTTAAATGGAAGAACCCATTTTTCAAATCAAGCACACTGAACAACTTAGCATCCTTCAACTTGTCAATTAGGTCTTCGATCAGTGGTAGAGGAAACTCATCTTTAACCATTTTCCTGTTAAGCAGTCTATAATCAACACACACTCTGGTTGAACCATCTTTCTTTTTTACTAAAACTAACGGGCTAGTGTACTCAGAAAAACTCACCTGTATAATTCCTTTCTGCATCCATTCATCTACCTGCTCTTCGACAATCTGCTGTTCTGCCAAGGAAAGTCTTCTCGGACGTTGTGCCACGGGGATGTCATCTTTCAGTATGATCTTGAGTTCGATTGGCGCCTCCTTTGTTTGTATAGGTTTGTATTCAGCCACCAGTCGTTCCACCTCTTCTTTAACAACGTTGTCGTGGATGTGACCTGAAACGTTACCCTCATTCACACAATTCACCCTCGCCAACCATCCGTCATCCTCTGATATGAACTTTACGGAACCCTCGCGCATAACCATCACTACAGTATCCAGAAATTCACGACCTATAATTACTGGAAATGGCATAGCATCATTGGATACAATATGGAATATCACATCGTTATAACACTTCCCGTCAATTATAACACTTTGGTAAAACTTTCCAAGCGATCTTACCACCGACTGTCCAAATCCGTTTATCACTTTGTCCTCCACGCACATTTCCACTTTTAATTTATTAAACACGTCCAATCTAATAAGGTTTAACGCACTACCCGAGTCAATTAATGCGCTTACATCCATTCCGCATAAATAAATCAATTTCATCGGCTCATCGGAAATATTTTCAATCTTTTCGTCGTGTTTGTTTACATCCAAATGCCGGCCGCTGACAATGACATCCGCCATAGTGAAGTTGTCATCGATGCGCGCTTCCTCGTTGGCCGATTGCCCGAACATGGCCGACCGCCGCCGACTATCCGTCGCCGCCGCCGAACCCGATGATTGCTGTCTCGCTTTGTCGTTACGGAAATCGTGAAACGACTTCGCCGCCGGAACATCGCCGCGCTCTTTTAAATTGTTCGATGTACACTGACTTCCGATATGTCCAAACTCGTTACACCGAAAACATTTGACGCCCTTCGTACATGTCAAAGCCAAATGATTATCTTCGCCGCATTTATAGCACCGTTTTCGACCTGCCGACGATGATGAATAATTCTTCATATTATCTTTTTCTATCTTATTATGATTAGGTTTAACTTCTTGCACTTCTTTCTTCGTTTTCATCTTCATCTTTTCGTATAACTGTAATTTTTCTTTTAGGACCGGATAGGTAGTTGCGCCGTACAAAATAGCTTTGTTAAGCTCGTAATCAGTTATGCCGTCGATAATGTATTGTATAGCTATGTAATCTGGGAATTTTGCGCGTTTACCCAGCTCCTTCATGACCAGCATATACTGATAGTAGGACTCTTCCTTCTTCTTCTTTCTACTACCCATCAGCTCGTGCATCTCCTTGATGTTA
Source organism: Thaumatotibia leucotreta (assembly GCA_025490895.1). Taxonomy (NCBI): domain Eukaryota; kingdom Metazoa; phylum Arthropoda; class Insecta; order Lepidoptera; family Tortricidae; genus Thaumatotibia; species Thaumatotibia leucotreta. The sequence continues at coordinate 7,721 of JALPQI010027573.1, forward strand.
ATGGAATCCGGGAATTCTTTAAATACTGCCGCTTTGAGATCTTCGTATTTTTTGAAGGTTTTCTCGGATTGTAGCCATAGCGCCGCCGTGCCGACTAAAGATCTTCGCGCTACAATGAGGATCTGGGCTTCCGTCCAACTGAAGATTTCTGCGTTGTCTTCAATATCTTGAGCCCATTTCGCAGATGAGTGCGCCTTATCGTCGCCGCTGAACTTCGGTATTCCGTCTAATACCATATTAAAATTGAAACTTCCATCGGACGCCATTTTTTTTTCCTATGAAAATTTTCCAAATTTTTCAATTTCGTCGTTTCTTAAATATTCTTGAGGCAATCCCGCTTCAGACACCAAAATTATGTGGGATTCTCTATTGCCTCCGAATAAAATGCGTTTCTTCGTTAATTTAGATTTATTTTCACCAGCTAATGATTTTACTTCTTTCACACCACGTCTTACACCGTTCACCATTCAAATCGTTCTCCCGTCCCTCTCGCACCGTCTACCATCCTTCTCTCACACGTACGCTCCGTTCCACTCATCTTCTTACGTTCCGATCCTACATTTCGGTGGTCAAAATATGTCTTCGTCATCAGACGACCAAAAGCGCTGAACCCGTTCACTTAAGGTTTGGATGCTCTTCTGGTTTTGACGTTGATGTACTTGAGCTGTCTGAATATACGTCTGAAAACTGTATGCGCTTATGGGCAATACCTCCAATCAACAGTGGCGAGATACGCTCGTCACCGTTCAGTGATTGCTGTGTCGAGCCACTGGCAATTGGACTGGACCATCGGCTAACCACTGGGCTTTGAATAGGAGTCATTATTGGACTCAATGAATTAATTCTCTCAGTGAGACCTGGTGTATCACTCCGGGGAGGACTGTTGTGCACAGGAATCGCCAGGACTTGACTCGATAGAGTTGGGACATTATCTTGTAGTAGCCTGGGACTTGGTGATACGTCAAGTTTCTTGCAACCTAGGCCGTAATGTATACAAGTATTTTCCGGACCACATATCATACAACTTAACCGGCGAAACTGAAGAACCATTGGCTCACGGCGACTCCAAGTAACCTGATGAACTTTGATGGTCCCACGAAACGGAGTTATTTTCCGGTTTTTTATTTTACCCTCAACAGATTCCAAATGTGTTTCATCTACTTTAATGACTTCAATGCCTTTACACTGTTGAGAAACACAATCTATGAAGGCATCCAAATTATGGACATCGTTACCTTGCGCGACATGCCTATCAGCTGTACGCTTAAGGCATCCACCAACGCCATCAGGGGCTCCTTTTCCGTGTCCACTCTCACTATAATGCCATATTATGTCATCTACGTTAGTCTCATCGCTCAAGTAAGTAGCGATTAGGTGAAACATAGTTTTATTTCTATACTGCGTTGAAGGCCCATCACTTAAAATATGTATCCGTTTCATATTCGGAACAAGCAGTTTCATTGCTGCTATAACAGGCCTTAAATGAACACAAATATAAACAGGATCATGATTCCTATTCTCACTCACCGTACAAAATGATTTTGCAGCAAGTCGATTTTCTTCCGTAGAAGCGTCCACATAATAAAAAACGCTTGTGTGCAATGACAACTGTCCTTTAGAGCCGCCGAAATGTGCTGATTGTACTTCCGTTGCGTATTTGCAATTATAGTTTTCTGAAAAGTCAACGTGCAGCAAACCCTCGTTCTCAGTCATGGCGATTTTAACATTTTTGATACTAGCATGTTGATGCAGGACATTGCAAGTGTGTTGCATGAAACATTCTATGTTGTCAAACAAATGATTAACCAATCGTCGTTTTGATGTGTAGACTATTTCTTTCAAGGTCTTCTGACACATTTTTGTTTGACCCTTAACTGTTTCGCATACCTTTTTAGTAACCCAGCGCTCGTATTTTATAGTATCTTTTGGATTATAGTCATTAAACACAATTTTCTTATGTTTACAATCAGTGCATGTTCTTTCAAGACATCTTTCAGTCATGGTTGGGCAACAAATCGACTTACTTATTGCCATTGCAGTATTTTCATTAATTATTCGTGCGTTTCTGAGTGCCTTTGCAATATAATCCATGTTAGTGTGAGTGACACACAAGCAAGTATCACGTGCTGCAGCTTTTGGATTTAATACCCAAAATGGTCTGTGTCTGCAAAATGTTTTGTAGGATATGTTTTTGCCTGTCTGAACCACATATTTTTTGTGTAGATTTATAAGGGAGTCGTTGAGAAGTCTAATTTGTTTCTTATGTTTGTTGCGTGTTATTGTCTCCTTTTTTCCAGCTGTAAGACGGCTTGATTCATCACTAAGCAAATAATGCTGTATATTTTCACCTAATTCCTTGTCTCTGTTTGAATTATCAATCTTTCTATTTGTTTTTGTTTTCTTAGTTTCCTTTTTTTTCTTGTCTCGTAATCTGTGTAATCGCATTCTGTACATAGCAAGTTTAGATTCCATACTCATCAGTTTTGTTTTCAGTAAGTCCTTCTCAGCTTTCAACCTTCTTCTATTTCTCGCTGCAATACGTGCACCCATTTCAGCTCTTGATGATAATATATTAACGGGACTTGAAGGTGGTGTTTCGCGAGCAATATACTTTTCAGCTTCTTTTTGCATCTTGATCTTTTGTCTGCGTCTTTTTGCATCCTCTCTCCATTTCTTCCTCAAGTTTTTTTTTTACTTCTGGTAAATCTTCTACAGTTTTTATTTTTCCTTCAGCCTTCTTCCTGTGATAATATTCTCTGTCTTTTCTTCGTTTTTCTTCCAAAGCTTCTGGATTCTGTTTTAATTTCTCACGAGCCTTTCTCATACTCAGTGCTTTTTGCTCACGCCGGCGTTTTTTTTTCTGGATGTCGGTCAATTTGTTTCTTGTTTTTGCCATCACCTGAAATCCCACAACAAGCAATGCATACCACGGAAAAGAAGGCAAAACTGCGCAAGCACCGCGTTCATAAATAAATAAAAAAGATTCTCATTCCGTAAAAATATGTTACAGGATACCATGATTGAATTTATTTGGGGATAATATTTATGGATGAATACATTTACTATCAGGTGTCATTATGAGAAAAGGCAGAAAAATGCGTTAGTTAAAAGAGTTATTTATGATTAACAACATGCTAAAAATAAATAAAAACCGACCAAAAGTCCTTTATTGACAAAAGCACATTTAATTAGAAGTAGCCTTACAAGTTGTAATTACAAAATAGCCCAAATCCAAGAAAACATTCTATTCGGTGGACATTTGTCTTTTCGGTGGACAAAGTTCCACCGAAAAGACGTCCACCGAGTTGATCTTTTTTGACAAACTGATCTTATTATTCGCCGGTAATAGGTTAGGTCAAAAGGCAGGGTATATTTATAATGTTACAATGTTTGAGTAATTATAAACAATGCTTGGTGAAGTTATAGTGATTTACTTACCAAAATACAGTAGTAACCGGAAAGACAACGTAAGTTTGACAGCAATAAATATTTGTCGAAGCCCAACAACAACCTCCTCTGCGTACGCGCCACGGCAAAATGGCCGCTGACAGGGATAGTGCGATACTGGATGCGTTCAGGTTTACGTTTCGTTCCATTCATTATTGACATTTTGCTTTATTTTGATCAGTCGAAAACAGTGTCAACCGAAAAGACAATATTTGTAGTAACAAGATTCTGTGATGCAAAAAGTATGTTAAAAATTGTATTTATTTCTTTCGTTTTATGAATATTAAACGATAAACTTGCGTAGGTTAGGAAAATAATTCATTAATGTACAATAATAAACGATAAGTATTTTTTAACATCCACAATAACTTAAAAGGTAGACTCCGAACAGTCCACCGAAGTGGACTATCAGACACATTTTGGTCATATAAAGTAAAAAATAAAAAAGTCATTATTATGCAACATAAAGTTTAGTAAGTAGATATCTTAAACTTTGTTATTAATGATGTTAAGTTGTAAATCTCATACATAGTTTCCAATATAATTAGTATAAACAGTTTTTTTTTGGGTTATGACAATGACCCAAAAACATTTTTGGGCATTTCTCAGAGCATAAACGGACATCTCATTCATCTGGTCACGTTTTTTTGGAAGTGGCTGAATGATTTGAGGTTGTTT
>JALPQI010027575.1:0-11968 GCA_025490895.1 Thaumatotibia leucotreta
TAGTCATACAGGGTGACCAAATAAGATATGTAACACTTTATTTTGAAATTTTATTCCATACATAACACAAAAAATATAAAGTATCACTAATTAAATAAAATTATTTTGGGTCGGCAATTACACATGGAAAATAATCAGACAAAATATCCACCTCCAGTAGCATCGCAGATGCCAACCCTTTTCATCGCATTTTTCATCACTTTTTCACACATTTCCGGCGTTATTTCAGTGATCGTGGTTCGAGTATTTTGTATTAATTGCTAAAGGTTCGTTGGCCAATAAGAAAAGACAATCCTTTTAAATAACCCCATAGAAAAAAATCAGGAGCTGTCAAATCAGGCGATCTTGGGGGCCGGTTAATGTCACCTTTTTATTACACTTGCTTGTCCTATACCATTGCTTGCATGCATAGCGGGAGTAATAGAAAAGTGAAATTCCCTAGGGAGTAATAGAAATGTCAGTACGTCCATTTAATAATATTTGGTCTTAAAACTTATTTTTTTGAAAGAAAAAATTCTGAAACTATAAGACATACTAATTAGTATTTGTTTTTAGGGACCATAATAATTAATTATCTATCATCGATTTTGATAAAGAAACTGCATTTATACATTAGAAAAAAACGTGTTGAATATATGAAAACAATGTATTTTATTAATTTTAGACATCATGCTTCTTAGGGGATATGATTCCTAAAAACAAATACTACTACATATTTACTGCTTAAGACCTGCACAATGGATATCCGAACCGAATTAGAAATGGTGCAGAAAAGTTTATTTTTTCAAAACAACCGGATTCGATTCCCCTTCTGTGTAGCTTTTTTTTTTTCAAATATATTAATGCAGTTTTTCTGTTTATTAAAATCGATGACATGGTTCCTAAGAACATAATATATTTTCGTATATCCGATAGTTTCAGACATTCCCATACTGACTGATTTTACTGAGCCACCCTGTATTTTAGTAAAGCAACAATACCCGGTGCCTCGCGAGGAACCCACATAATTTTAGTGCTGAATTCCTGAGCATATTTAGAGTATTTAATGTTATATAAAATTTCCTGGATTCGGCTTGGTTCCAAAGATAATTAACCTTTTTTCGGAAAAAGTTTTTCGACGTAACTCGTCATAAAACTTCTTTTTGATAACAATGCTATCACAATGTGTTCTAATATTACCACACCTTTTGCCTGACAATCAAAAAATAAGAATAGACTTGACGAAAAAACCTGTCCCTAAAAAAACATTTAAAAAATTAGTTTTAACAAATTGTTGTTATGTTAAAAAATATTGGAAATGTTAAAAAGTATTCAAAAAGTCTAAAAAAAATCGGAAAAAAAATGTTTTTTTTGTGGAATTTGTCATTTGGTCTCATAATATTTTTTGTTTATTTTGATGTCTAGAATGCATAGTTAAAATTATGTGGTTTCCTCGCGAGGCACCGTGTATATATAATATCATATATTTATAGTATCACTGTTACTGATGTCAAGCCTCCGCAGGCTACGTCTACCGCTTACTATCGGACGGCCCGTGAGCTTGTTTGCCACCAACATACAATTATCACTAATAATACACGTGCGAAAAGGAAATTCGTAACTCGTGTCTCGTGTAGATTTAAAGCACTCCCTTCGGTCGTGCTTTAATTTAACTATCTCCACTCGTTTCACTCCACTTATTTTTTTTCGCACTTGTATCGTAATTTACTATTTTACTTTCGGAAAGTCGTTACAATTGTCACAAGGTTTAGAACGATTTTCGTAAATTCTTGATATGAGGTTCGACCTATGTTGGAATTTCGCTACAATTGTCGTATTTTTGTGACGATATACATATAATTTTGCTTCGCTTAAAAGACGGTATTTATTGTTGATTGCTAAAAGTTCTTGCAATATATTTGAAACACAAACGACCACACGGCCCGTCTGATGATAAGTGGTAACCGTAGCCCGTGGACGCCTGCAATGGGAGAAACAGTCAATTTACAATTCTCGGACTTGTCACCGTGGTAAAATAGGATCCGCAAATGACTTTTAGGTATTCTGTTCTCCCTTTATACTTTAGTTTCGTTCAAATAAATCATTTCCTAGCTTTACGATTTTATTTACTTATCCCATATTAATATGATTACATCAATAAAAAATCAAAATTGAATTTATGCATTTTTCGATAATGATGCTTGAAAACTTCTCTTTTATCTAGGAAACTCATTTACTCACCCACAACAGTGCCGTCAAAATGATCTTTGACATTGACAAATTAAAGTAGTAGTAGTGACAACATAGTAACAAATTAAAATAAACTATGTGACGCAGACTTAAGGTGTATTTCCTATAAATGTTCCGATCTTTATGATCATCCTGGCTGCTTCGATATCTTTGAGTCAGGTTCGTTCCGATATCTTTACCTACTCGTACGTTACGAATTTACTGAAAAGTGACTGCCCCTAAATTTATGACCAATTACACGCTCCCAAATCATTGCCCTTTTCTCACGTAACGAATTTATTGAAATTTTACTTTGCTCCGATTTATTTGGGGACCTCGACCGCTACTATATATCTGATGGCGACTGTACTATCGGCCAAACAAAAACAATCGGAAGTAGACCTCTCTTTGACAAACTTCCCACAGACGGGTACGCTGACAGAAGACGGCCTCGACATGTAGGGCGCGATTAGCGTTGAAAATTTTCGGATTAAATCCCGTTTCTTTCCAAACAGCTCGTTTTTTTCCTGATTTTTTCGAAAAAAACAATGAAATTTTCAACTTTAAACCAATGTAAATTAGGTCTAATTTTCACTTATACCAGGAGAACGCGATGTCACTGAGGAAAAGTCAATTGAAACAGATGGCGAGGAGTGACAGTGTCAGTGACATTGATTATTTCTGTAAAAACCCGAAAAAAACGGAAAAAAACGAAGTTTTCATACATTCCCGAAAAAAACATGTTGTTTTTTTCCGACATTTTCAACGCTAGGCGCGATCCCGGTCAGTACCGCCGCGTCACCGCCGCGTCTCTCCCGTCCCACACGTGACCCTCGTCAGCTCAACGACCTGCATGACCTCAAGCTCGGCATGGCGGCTTGCCATAGCCTCACGCTGCTGGAGGGACAGCTGGCTGGAGACCCTCTGGACCTTAAGGTACTATCGGCTAAGCCACTAAGACAATCAGAAGTAGACCTCTCTTTGATCGACTTCCCACAGACGGGACAGATGGCCGGAGACCTTCTAGACCTCAAGATACTATCGGACCCTCGCAACTACAACAATCGGAAGTAGTCCTCTCTTCTACGAACAAATAAAACATGGAAGCCGCATGCCATACTAAATAGCCTATCAAAAACGAGCCTGAATTTTAGCTGACAACTGTCACCCCCTCTTCAATGCATCACGGTAATGAATTTCAATATCAACCTATAAAAACTTAAACCACCATTTAAAAATAGGTGTGATTGGCCCATCAAAGTTTTGATTGGCTATCTATAAACGTTTGTCAAAGATGTTGCGCCGAAATATGCGCGGCGTTAAGAAAAGCACTATGTCCTGCCCATCTTGGCACAATTGAACAATTGGTTTTGGGGGCATTTTTGAGCTGGCGTTAGACGTCCATGTTTTATATGGTCGCAGCCTCTCTTTGACCAACTTCCCACAGACTGACACGTTGCTGGAGGGATAGCTGGCTGGAGACCCTCTGGACCTTAAGGTACTATCGGCCGAACAAAAACAATCGGAAGTAGACCTCTCTTTGACCAACTTCCCACAGATGAGAACGCTGCTGGAAGGACAGCTGGCCGGAGATCCTCTGGACCTCAAGGTACTATCGGCCAAACAAAAACAATCGGAAGTAGTCCTCTCTTCTACGAACAAATAAAACATGGAAGCCGCATGCCATACTAAATTGCCTATCAAAAACGGACCTGAATTTTAGTTGACAATTGTCACCCCCTCTTCAATGCATCACGGTAATGAATTTCAATATCAACCTATAAAAACTTAAACCACCATTTAAAAATAGGTGTGATTGGCCCATCAAAGTTTTGATTGGCTATCTATAAACGTTTGTCAAAGATGTTGCGCCGAAATATGCGCGGCGTTAAGAAAAGCGATATATTCTGCCCATCTTGGCACAATTGAACAATTGGTTTTGGGGGCATTTTTTAGCTGGCGTTAGACGTCCATGTTATATATGGTCGCAGCCTCTCTTTGACCAACTTCCCACAGATGAGAACGCTGCTGGAAGGACAGCTGGCTGGAGACCCTCTGGACCTCAAGGTACCATCGGCCAAACAAAAACAATCTGAAGTAGACCTCTATGTACCAACTTCCCACATATGGACACTCTGCTGGAAGGACAGCTCGCTGCAGACCCTCTAGACCTCAAGGTACTATCAAGCAAAAACAATCGGAAGTAGACCTCTCTTTGACAAACTTGCCACAGCATCACGCTGCTGGAGGGACAGCTGGCTGGAGACCCTCTGGACCTCAAGGTACTATCGGCCAAACAAAAACAATCGGAAGTAGACCTCTATTTGACCAACTTCGCACAGACGGGTACACTGACAGAAGACGGCCTCGACATGTGGGGCGCGATTAGCGTTGAAAATTTCCCGATTAAATCCCGTTTCTTTCCAAACAGCTCGTTTTTTTCCTGATTTTTTCGAAAAAAACAATGAAATTTTCCACTTAAATTTGTAAAACTTCCAATGTAAATTAGGTCTAATTTTCACTTATACCAGGAGAACGCGATGTCACTGAGGAAAAGTCAATTGAAACAGATGGCGAGGAGTGACAGTGACATTGATTATTTCTGTAAAAACCCGAAAAAAACGGAAAAAAACGAAGTTTTCATACATTCCCGAAAAAAACATGTTGTTTTTTTTCCGACATTTTCAACGCTAGGCGCGATCCCGGTCAGCACCGCAACTTCACCGCCGCGTCTGTCGCGTCCCATACGTGACCCTCGTCAGCTCAACGACCTGCATGACCTCAAGCTCGGCATGGCGGCCTGCCATAGCCTCACGCTGCTGGAGGGACAGCTGGCTGGAGACCCTCTGGACCTCAAGGTACTATCGGCCAAACAAAAACAATAGGAAGTAGTCCTCTCTTCTACGAACAAATAAAACATGGAAGCCGCACGCCATACTAAATTGCCTATCAAAAACGGGCCTGAATTTTAGTTGACAACTGTCACCCCCTCTTCAATGCATCACGGTAATGAATTTCAATATCAACCTATAAAAACTTAAACCACCATTTAAAAATAGGTGTGATTGGCCCATCAAAGTTTTGATTGGCTATCTATAAACGTTTGTCAAAGATGTTGCGCCGAAATACGCGCGGCGTTAAGAAAAGCTATATGTCCTGCCCATCTTAGCACAATTGAACAATTGCTTTTGGGGGCATTTTTGAGCTGGCGTTAGACGTCCATGTTATATATGGTCGCAGCCTCTCTTTGACCAACTTCCCATAGACTGACACCCTGCTGGAGCGACAACTCGCTGGAGACCCTTTGGACCTTAAGGTACTATCGGCCAAACAAAAACAATCGGAAGTAGACCTCTATTTACCAACTTCCCACAGATGAACACGCTGCTGGAGGGACAGCTCGCTGGAGACCCTCTGGACCTCAAGGTACTATCGGCCAAACAAACAATCGGAAGTAGACCTCTCTTTGACCAACTTCCCACAGACGGGTACGCTAACGGAAGACGGCCTCGACATGTGGGGCGTGATCCCGGTCAGCACAGCCGCGACCCCGCCGCGTCTCTCCCGTCCCATTCGTGACCCTCGTCAGCTCAACGACCTGCATGACCTCAAGCTCGGCATGGCGGCTTGCCACAGCCTCACGCTGCTGGAGGGACAGCTGGCTGGAGACCCTCTGGACCTTAAGGTACTATCAAGCAAAAACAATCGGAAGTAGACCTCTATTTACCAACTTCCCACAGACGGGCACGCTGACTGAAGACGGCCTCGACATGTGGGGCGCGATTAGCGTTGAAAATTTCCGGATTAAATCCCGTTTCTTTCCAAACAGCTCGTTTTTTTCCTGATTTTCTCGAAAAAAACAATGAAATTTTCCACTTAAATTTTCAACTTTAAACCAATGTAAATTAGGTCTAATTTTCACTTATACCAGGAGAACGCGATGTCATTGAGGAAAAGTCAATTGAAACAGATGGCGAGGAGTGACAGTGACAGTGACATTGATTATTTCTGTAAAAACCCGAAAAAAACGGAAAAAAACGAAGTTTTCATGCATTCCCGAAAAAAACATGTTGTTTTTTTCCGACATTTTCAACGCTAGGCGCGATCCCGGTCAGTACCGCCGCGTCACCGCCGCGTCTCTCCCGTCCCACACGTGACCCCTCGTCAGCTCAACGACCTGCATGACCTCAAGCTCGGCATGGCGGCCTGCCATAGCCTCACGCTGCTGGAGGGACAGCTGGCTGGAGACCCTTTGGACCTTAAGGTACTATCAAGCAGAAACAATCGGAAGTAGACCTCTATGTACCAACTTCCCACAGACGGGTACGCTGACTGAAGACGGCCTCGACATGTGGGGCGCGATCCCGGTGAGCACCGCCGCGTCACCGCCGCGTCTCTCCCGTCCCACACGTGACCCTCGTCAGCTCAACGACCTGCATGACCTCAAGCTCGGCATGGCGGCTTGCCATAGCCTCACGCTGCTGGAGGGACAGCTGGCTGGAGACCCTCTGGACCTTAAGGTACTATCAAGCAGAAACAATCGGAAGTAGACCTCTCTTTGATCGACTTTCCACAGACGGGACAGCTGGCCGGAGACCTTCTAGACCTTAAGGTACTATGGGCCAAGCCACTAAGACAATCAGAAGTAGACCTCTCTTTGATCGACTTCCCACAGACGGGACAGCTGGCCGGAGACCTTCTAGACCTCAAGGTACTATCGGCCAAACAAAAACAATCGGAAGTAGACCTCTATTTACCAACTTCCCACAGATGGACACACTGCTGGAGGGATAGCTAGCTGGAGACCCTCTGGACCTCAAGGTACTATCGGCCAAGCCACTGAAACAATAGCATTGTCAACCTCCGTAGCCTAGTTGGTAGTGACCCTGCCTACGAAGCTGGAAGCTCCGGGTTCGAATCCCGGCGAGGGCATTATTTGTGTATTTATTTATCACAAATATTTGTTCCTTGGTCATGGCTGTCCATGTATTTAAGTATCTATATGTATCTATCTATTATATATATCGTCGCCTGGTACCCACATCACAAGCCTTAATTGAGCTTACCGTGGGACTAGGTCGATTTGTGTAAGATGTCACAAGATATTTATTTATTATTATTATTATATAGCAAGTAGACCTCTCTTTGACCAACTTCCCACAGACTGGAGGGATAGCTCGTTGGAGACTCTCTGGACCTCAAGGTACTATCGGACTCGCGTCAGTGTACCTCAAAGTATGACCAGAGACGTGTCATTTTGTAGCGGCATGTACTTGTGTACATGCCGATACCGCGTTTATCGAAATTGGCAGTGACACTTCTGCTCGTATTTATTCTGAGATATGACTTACATGAGAGAAAACTATCGGAATTAGATATACGACTCCCTGACTTGACGTTAAGTTATACGAAACAAGGTTACATACATACACAAAATGGCGTTGTTTCACCAAAAAATAATCGTTGACCCTCACAAACTAAAACAAATAATGTTAAATCCTAACTCTCTCTCGTCGCTCCCCTCTATTTTTTTTTATTCTGGCATTCAAAAATCGGTAAGGTCATATTTTTGACAAAAGTATCCCTTTCATAATTTGCTGACATTATACAAGTTGACACTACATTTTTTTTATAATACGCATCAAATATTATACACTTTTATGAATGTAAGTAAATGTTCACACTTTATCTCCACAGATGTTCGAGTCAACAGGCTGGTGGCTAGAGGAACCGGAAGTGCCAGAAACGACGAAATACGACATCCTGACCCCGACCATCGTGCGACCGCACAGGACTGCCAACATCAACGTTGATGACGTGCATGTAAGTTTATTACCACTTCACAACAGTAACGTCAGATGTTACACTGGTCGCTGGAGGAAACAGAAACGACGAAATACGACATCCTGACCCCGACCATCGTGCGACCGCACAGGACTGCCAACATCAACGTTGATGACGTGCATGTAAGTTTATTACCACTTCACAACAGTAACGTCAGATGTTACACTGGTCGCTGGAGGAAACAGAAACGACGAAATACGACATCTTGACCCCGACCATCGTGCGACCGCACAGGACTGCCAACATAAACGTTGATGACGTGCATGTAAGTTTATTGCCACTTCACGTACAGTAACGTCAGATGTTACACTGGTCGCTGAAGGAAACAGAAACGACGAAATACGACATCTTGACCCCGACTATCGTGCGTCCGCACAGGACTGCCAACATAAACGTTGATGACGTACATGTAAGTTTATTGCCACTTCACGTACAGTAACGTCAGATGTTACACTGGTCGCTGAAGGAAACAGAAACGACCAAATACGACATCTTGACCCCGACTATCGTGCGTCCGCACAGGACTGATGATGTGTATGTAAGTTTATTGCCACTTCACAACAGTAACGTCAGATGTTACACTGGTCGCTGGAGGAAACAGAAATGACGAAATACGACATCTTGACCCCGACTATCGTGCGTCCGCACAGGACTGATGATGTGTATGTAAGTTTATTGCCACTTCACAACAGTAACGTCAGATGTTACACTGGTCGCTGAAGGAAACAGAAACGACGAAATACGACATCTTGACCCCCGACTATCGTGCGACCGCACAGGACTGCCAACATCAACGTTGATGACGTGCATGTAAGTTTATTGCCACTTCACATGTATAGGAGAGGCCTACGTCCAGCAGTGGACTATCATAGGCTGATGATGATGATGATACGCAGTTGCTTGCTTTACTTTGCTCTACTATCCTTGCTATCGTTTGCTTCTTCAACAGCCACAGTGACATAAAAGTCACTGGCATAGGAGTAAGAACTTGATTTATGCTTGTGCCATAGAGATAAAGTTAATTTTATCACATAATATGTGACAAAATTAACATATTATGTGTGTCAATGTCAGCCTCCGTAGCCTAGTTGGTAGTGACCCTGCTTACGAAGCTGGAGGTTCCGGGTTCGAATCCCGGCGAGGGCATTATTTGTGTATTTATTTATCACAAATGTTTGTTCCTTAGTCATGGCTGTCTATGTATGTAAGTATCTATATGTATCTATCTATTATATATATCGTCGCCTAGTATCCACATCACAAGCCTTAAGAGCTTACCGTGGGACTAGGTCGATTTGTGTAAGATGTCCCGAAATATTTATTATTTAATGACATACGCGTAAGATTCTTTTGAACACAGACGTTGTGTCACCGGCGTCGAACGTGTTAAAATCTAAAATTTCTTTCTCAGCTCCCTCTAGAAGTGGGCATAGTCCAACAGCACCAATTCGTGTCATCGTTACAACGCGCGTCAGTCGTCGCTCGGATCCTGGGAGAAGATGTGCTGAGGGTGTACTGCAAGGGCGCTCCAGAGATGATACGCACCCTCTCCAGAACAGAAACAGGTAACCGAGAGAGAAGAGTGAAAGATAACCTAAATTAAGTTATTTTTCATCACACTTGCTGCCTAAGCGCGCCATTGTTTGCGCGCGCAGCGGGAGTAATAGAAAAGTGAAATTCCCTAGGGAGTAATAAAAATGTTAGTACGTCATTTAATAATGTTATTACTCAAAACTGATTTGTTTGTCGGCAAGTGTGATGAAAAAAATTGTATGCATCACGGTCGGTAAGCGGAAGAGACTCGAGTCATAAAAGCCCTCCGCATAACGGCGTCGGGCTTCTAACACTCTCGTTAGTAGTCCCATACTTACCTCCCTTGCTGCACAATGTGCTATTTCTCAAACAGGCAATTAAATATTGTCTTTACGTTCCTTAAAATAGACTCCAAAGTATCGCTTTTAGGGCAGTGTAACTCACTGGGATAGAAATGGAATTTCATAACATTTTTCAGACCTAGGCCTGCAAAGTAACTTTTTTTTTAATTTCGACAACATTGTCATTATTTCTTTTGTATTTCTTCGTTGCGAAAAGCACTATACATGCCTCGGTGTGAAAACGGATTCTCGGCCTCGTTACCTATATACCAACTTGGCCGGAAATACTAATTTTCCGGGCCTCTGATGTAATGTACTATTACCACCTCGAAAACTGGATGAACTGGGTTCTTTGATACCCTCGTAAGGCCCAATGTACATTACAATGTACACTCCACTTCAATTAAATTTAAACCTTTCATAAACTTAATAAAGTCGCATTTCGTTTGTTTGGTTGGTTTCTCAAACAAACGAAGTTCACCACTATTCCTTACAATGCAAGGTTCAAAATAAGATTTAAAGTAAATAGTATGGTGGGCCTTACGAGGGTATATGACATCTTCATTTAAAATTGATTGCTTAAGTTTCTTTATTATAGTTCCCGAAGACCTAGACGAAATACTCCATTTCTACGCGGAGAAGGGGTACCGCGTGATCGCTCTGGGCACGCGCATGTTAGAGAAGACACATAGAGAGCTGCAGAAGATGACCAGAGAAGAGGTGAATTTTGAAGTATTTTAGTTAAAAAATAATTACATATCATAACAGTCGAAACTAAGGCGTTATACAACTTAAAATAATAAAAAAACATCTTTAAATATTTAGCAAACGAGTTACTCACGTAATTTAAGTAAGTATTAAGAATTTCATAAAAAAATCACCACTCGTCACGTTTTTAGAGACACAAAACAACGAAAAGAATTTAGACCCAGGAATGATATCTATCATTGTGTGTATGCGGCCCTGCTATAGCTGGATGTGTCTACTGTCGTTTTGACATCCACACATATATATTTCCTTCATTTTCTCGATCAATTCGTGCCAGCTTTGGTGAATTTACGTGTATGATGATTCAGATTTTTTTTTTCAGGTAGAATGCGAGTTGGAGTTCCTCGGTCTGGTGATCTTGGAAAACCGTCTGAAGCCGGCGACCACGCCCATCATACATGAGCTCAAAGAGGCTAACATACTGGTCGTCATGATCACGGGTAAGACTAAAACATACATATCACCAGGGGCCCGTTTTTAAGAAGCTTGTAACTTGTAGCGGAAGTTTCTTGGTAAAACCCCCATTTTTCGATTTTTCGTCAATGCAGAAAGCGATAAAAACTCAAGCTCAAAAATTCGTGGTTGGTCGCTTTCTGCATAACTATCGTCAATTAGATAAGGTCTACGAACAAATAAAACATGGAAGCCGCACGCCATACTAAATTACCTTTCAAAAACGGTCTTGAATTTTAGTTGACAAATGTCACCCCCTCTTCAATGCATCACGGTTATGTCAACCTATAAAAACTTAAACCGCCATTTAAAAGTTGTTGTAATTGGTCCATCAAAGCTTTGATTGGCTATAATCTATAAATATTAGTCAAAGATGTTGCGCCGAAATATGCGCGGTGTTAAGAAAAACGCTATGTCCTGCCCATCTTGGCACAATTGAACAATTGGTTTTGGGGGCATTTATGAGCTGGCGTTAGACGTCCATGTTATATATGGTCGCAGGATAAGAGCCTAAAACATACGACTAGGCCTTAAACATACACTAGGGGCCCGTTTTTAAAAAGCTTGTAACTTGTAGCGGAAGTTTCTTTTTAACACCAACTTCGATTTTTCGTCAATGCAGAAAGCGACAAAACTCAAGCTCAAAAATTCGTGGTTGGTCGCTTTCTGCATAACTATCGTCAATTAGATAAGGTAATCCCGCTTGTATCCCAAGCTTTTGAGAATTAGGCCCCAGAGTAGGGTGCTTCTTATTTTTGCAATTTTGTAGGATGTTCGAACCAATAAATGAGCTCTTAGCTCTCCCGATTGCAATTTTCTAT